>CAMAPE010000071.1:1952500-1990000 GCA_945859875.1 Cuscuta europaea | reverse complement strand
TAGCCTCGAGGTAAGGACTATTGCAACCAAAATTACTATTTTGCCTCTATATTGTATAAACTAGGGTTTGTGCTATGATTTGAGTTTCTTTCTGAAATTTTATGGATAATTCAGCTATCATAGTATGAGTATGATGATGTATGCGTTTCTGGGAATTTATGAACGTGTGATTTTTGGTGAATTTATCAAATCAGTTTATCATGGCTAAAATTGTGATTTTTGATGATTTTTCTTTTGGGATTGGAAAATTTTGGTGATTGTTTTGGTACGAGTTGAAGTATGATTTGAGACTATTATAACTGGTCATATTGAAAATATATTATGGGTTCAGAATACTCCAATTTGATTATTTTGGTGGTAGTAGTAAATGCTACTTTTGAGAAGTGGTTGTTTGGGTTAAACCCTCTTTTTGGAAAGTGTTGTGAGATCAAATCTTTTGGGATAAATTATATATTTTTAAATGTATAATTTGGTATGAAAATTTACATATATATTCTGGAGTTATAAATATCCTTATTGGATTGTTTTGAATATGTTATTAAATACTATTTTGGAACTAGTTTTGGATAAACCCTAAATTGTAAGTTTCTCTGCCGATCCAAAATGGTTTCCTCGTATTATATGCTATTATTTGATTAAAGTGTGAATTTTGAATATGTATTATTTGAAGTGACATTAAATTTATAGTATTTGAGAAAGTTGAGATATTGGGGTATTAAATATTTTTAAACACCATTGAGAATATTTGGAGACTTGAGAAATATTCTGTGCTATGTGATTATTATGTTCTATGTGATTATGTATTGAGTTTTTGAATTATGTATATGTGTTATTTAAAGAGATATTTAATCTATAGTATTTGAGAAATACAAACTATGTACTTTTGGGGTATTAAATACTTTTAAACACCTTTTAGACTATTTAGAGAGTTTGGAAAATATTTTGAAGTGTATCTTGATTCAAGATGAAAATTAACATTTTCATAAGAGGTGAGCACCCCGGGAGAAATCCGTGGTGTCGGTTTTTCACATCCGGATAAATGTGGAGGATGGTTAGGGCTACTACTACTTGAAGAGAACAAGTTTAGTGGCCGTTTCGATTCAAGAGATAGTGATGGGAACTGGATTCCGGGATGAGTTCGTAAATAACAACGACTCATTGGGCTTCAGGCATAAGTATCCGAAAGTACCGCCCATCTTAAAAGAAAGTAGGAGATTTTGGTTTTGGAAAGAGGAAGACTATGGAGGTTATTTTCAAAGAGCAATTGAGTATATTTAAAAAGAGTGATTAGCTATAAATTATATTTTGAAAAGTGATACTTGTATATGAATGTGTGAGTTACTAAGAGTTTATAAATATTATTTTAAACACCAAATTAGTTTTGTGGGAAGAAAATGAATTTTTAAAGTTATAGTTATGTATAAAACTATTTTCGACAAACGTGACTATTTTACGAGGTTGGGTGGGCCTTACTTAGCTAAAAAGCTAATTTTTGTTTCCTTTTCTTTGTTTTGTTTTCTGCACTTTTAATTGTGCAGGTGATGAAGGTTATGCATGATGATGAGAGCTGCGTTAGATCACGTAGTTTAGTATTTATAATCACCTAGTTATTGTTTATTTCAGTTTGAGAACATGTAGACATTTAAATTATTTTTGAAATTTTCAGTACTTAAATACTTGGATTATTTTTGGATGGTGGTTTAGCCTGTGCATTCGGTTATGTGAGAACCGAGTGTGGCGGTAACACCCATTTCCCTATTAAGACTTCCGCTGTATCTCTGATGTTTTCAAATAAAGTTGATAATTCCTTTGAATAAATCATTATTTAAATGTATTTTTGGTTGGGGAAAATGGGGGTGTTACAAATTGGTATCAGAGACTTTGTTTTTCAAAATCTTTTAAAGATTTTCAAAAAACTTTTTGAATTGAAATATTATTTTCATTAATTAGGATTAATGAATCTTATTAGGGAGGAATTTTATGGCTTAGGCGCGTGTGAGATTGTGTGATTGATTTTTGTTGTTGTATTTTGTGATGTCTTGGATTGATTTGAGATTTGTGAATTGAATGGAATTTTTCCAATGGTTGCTTGTAGGTGTTCCTTATCCTAGAGTATATTGTGAGTTAGTAAACTTGAGAATAGTTATGAATATATTCCTAGTATCCTATATCTTGTGATCTTAGGTAGAACTTGGTAGGGATCTGTAAGAGTTCCTAGTATTCTGAACTTTGCGTCTCTCTTTTGTAAGAACTATGGCAACCCATAGGAACGTGGTTGAGGTAAGTAAACTCTTAGTATTCTATATCTAGAGCCCTTTTGATAAGGTATTTCCTTCAGTGTTTCATCTCGACTGTGTTTTGACTTGAGCTTCGGGGACGAAGCGTCCTTTAAGGGGGGGAGAATGTAATACCCCGAAAATTTGAGAGAATTTGGGAAATAATTAAAATTGTGTTTCATATTGTTTACACGGTCTTTAGGTCGTTTATTATGTTTGGTTTAGTGTTTGGGACAAAGGGGAGGTCCAAATGGGGAAGAAACGGGGCAAAAACTAAGGTTTGGAGCGTCTGGGGGTCACGCACGGCGTGCGTGGAAGGTACGCACGCGTGCGTTCCTGTTGTATCCTAATGCAACTCAAACTTCGGAAATTCACTATAAATACATCCCTAATCCGATTTTACTCATTCCAAAAACCCTAGGACCGAATCTTCAAGCTCTATCCCTTCCAGCTCTTAAATATTAACTTATCCAGCACGAAATGTTATGCCAATGATGAGATCAAACCATCCAATATTCCGGTAAGTGCGTTTGTTGCCTAATTCGCGTCGTTCATCCGTTTCCTAAATTTCTTTCTCCTAAATTGAGATCCTTCGAACCTATCACTTCCTAGGTACGTGCTAAAGATCCATCAAACTAGGTTTGACGTTTAGGATTCGTTGCTAGCCTCGAGGTAAGGACTATTGCAACC
This sequence comes from Cuscuta europaea, assembly GCA_945859875.1. Taxonomy (NCBI): domain Eukaryota; kingdom Viridiplantae; phylum Streptophyta; class Magnoliopsida; order Solanales; family Convolvulaceae; genus Cuscuta; species Cuscuta europaea. The sequence goes on along the minus strand of CAMAPE010000071.1, from coordinate 1,987,034 downwards.
AAAATTACTATTTTGCCTCTATATTGTATAAACTAGGGTTTGTGCTATGATTTGAGTTTCTTTCTGAAATTTTATGGATAATTCAGCTATCATAGTATGAGTATGATGATGTATGCTTTTCTGGGAATTTATGAACGTGTGATTTTTGGTGAATTTATCAAATCAGTTTATCATGGCTAAAATTGTGATTTTTGATGATTTTTCTTTTGGGATTAGAAAATTTTGGTGATTGTTTTGGTACGAGTTGAAGTATGATTTGAGACTATTATAACTGGTCATATTGAAAATATATTATGGGTTCAGAATACTCCAATTTGATTATTTTGGTGGTAGTAGTAAATGCTACTTTTGAGAAGTGGTTGTTTGGGTTAAACCCTCTTTTTGGAAAGTGTTGTGAGATCAAATCTTTTGGGATAAATTATATATTTTTAAATGTATAATTTGGTATGAAAATTTACATATATATTCTGGAGTTATAAATATCCTTATTGGATTGTTTTGAATATGTTATTAAATACTATTTTGGAACTAGTTTTGGATAAACCCTAAATTGTAAGTTTCTCTGCCGATCCAAAATGGTTTCCTCGTATTATATGCTATTATTTGATTAAAGTGTGAATTTTGAATATGTATTATTTGAAGTGACATTAAATTTATAGTATTTGAGAAAGTTGAGATATTGGGGTATTAAATATTTTTAAACACCATTGAGAATATTTGGAGACTTGAGAAATATTCTGTGCTATGTGATTATTATGTTCTATGTGATTATGTATTGAGTTTTTGAATTATGTATATGTGTTATTTAAAGAGATATTTAATCTATAGTATTTGAGAAATACAAACTATGTACTTTTGGGGTATTAAATACTTTTAAACACCTTTTAGACTATTTAGAGAGTTTGGAAAATATTTTGAAGTGTATCTTGATTCAAGATGAAAATTAACATTTTCATAAGAGGTGAGCACCCCGGGAGAAATCCGTGGTGTCGGTTTTTCACATCCGGATAAATGTGGAGGATGGTTAGGGCTACTACTACTTGAAGAGAACAAGTTTAGTGGCCGTTTCGATTCAAGAGATAGTGATGGGAACTGGATTCCGGGATGAGTTCGTAAATAACAACGACTCATTGGGCTTCAGGCATAAGTATCCGAAAGTACCGCCCATCTTAAAAGAAAGTAGGAGATTTTGGTTTTGGAAAGAGGAAGACTATGGAGGTTATTTTCAAAGAGCAATTGAGTATATTTAAAAAGAGTGATTAGCTATAAATTATATTTTGAAAAGTGATACTTGTATATGAATGTGTGAGTTACTAAGAGTTTATAAATATTATTTTAAACACCAAATTAGTTTTGTGGGAAGAAAATGAATTTTTAAAGTTATAGTTATGTATAAAACTATTTTCGACAAACGTGACTATTTTACGGGGTTGGGTGGGCCTTACTTAGCTAAAAAGCTAATTTTTGTTTCCTTTTCTTTGTTTTGTTTTCTGCACTTTAATTGTGCAGGTGATGAAGGTTATGCATGATGATGAGAGCTGCGTTAGATCACGTAGTTTAGTATTTATAATCACCTAGTTATTGTTTATTTCAGTTTGAGAACATGTAGACATTTAAATTATTTTTGAAATTTTCAGTACTTAAATACTTGGATTATTTTTGGATGGTGGTTTAGCCTGTGCATTCGGTTATGTGAGAACCGAGTGTGGCGGTAACACCCATTTCCCTATTAAGACTTCCGCTGTATCTCTGATGTTTTCAAATAAAGTTGATAATTCCTTTGAATAAATCATTATTTAAATGTATTTTTGGTTGGGGAAAATTGGGGTGTTACATTAACCATATATTCACAAATGTTTCTGATTTCACTCTGAACTCGTGTAGAATTTAATGCGATCATATCTTGCTCTATTTTGTGCCGTTGAAAGCGATTAATATCTCGTTGGAAAGATCTGAATGAGTTCTAAAACTTGTCTTCAGGCGCGTGTTTCAAAATATCAAGGGATGACTGCCTAATTACTAAAATACACTGTATTTACGCTAAAAGTGCTCTATTTTCTCTGAAAACGTTAAATCATAGAGATAAGGCTAAGTATTTCTGACACTCGTATCTTGCTGTGTGTTTATCCATTTGGAGCTTATTATATGTCGCTGGAAAGATAGATCGGATCTCTAAAGCTATTGTTCCAACTTCATTTACAGTGCATTAATTAAAAGTTACAGATTAACCATATATTCACAAATGTTTCTGATTTCACTCCGAAGTCGTGTAGAATTTTATACGATCATATCTTGTTCTAATTTGTGCCGTTGAAAGCATTTACTATCTCGTTGGAAAGATATTACCGAGTTCTAAAACTTGTCTTCAGGCGCTGGTTTCAAAATAGCAAGGGATAATTGCCTAATTACTAAAATACACTGTATTTACGCTAAAAGTGCTCTATTTTCGCTGAAAACACTAAATCATAGAGATAAGGCTAAGTATTTGTGACACTCATATCTTGCTGTGTGTTAATCCGTTTGGAGCGTATTATATCTCGTTGGAAAGATAGATCGGAGATCTAAAGCTATTGTTCCAACTTCATTTACAATGCATTAATTAAAACTGACAGATTAACCATATATTCACAAATGTTTCTGATTTCACTCCGAACTCGTGTAGAATGTGATGCGATCATATCATGCTCTATTTTGTGCCGTTGAAAGCGTTTAATATCTCGTTGGAAAGATCTTACCGAGTTCTAAAACTTGTCTTCAGGATCTGGTTTCAGAATATCAAGGGATGATTTCCTAATTACTAAAATACACTGCATTTACGCTAAAAGTGCTCTATTTTCGCTGGAAAACGCTAATTCATAGAGATAAGGCTAAGTATTTGTGACACTCATATCTTGCTGTGTGTTTATCCATTCGGAGCGTATTATATCTCGTTGGAAAGATAGATCGGAGCTCTAAAGCTATTTTTCCAACTTCATTTACAATGCATTAATTAAAAGTTACATATTAACCATATATTCACAAATGTTTCTAATTTCACTCCGAAGTCGTGTAGAATTTGATGCGATCATATCTTGCTCTATTTTTTACCGTTGAAAGCGTTTAATATCTCTTTGGAAAGATCTTACCGAGTTCTAAAACTTGTCTTCAGGCGCTGGTTTCAAAATATCAAGGGATGAGTTCCAAATGCATTGTTTTAAAACTCATCCCTTGATACATTGAAACCTGCGCCAGAAGAAAAGTTTTAGAAATCGGTAAGATCTTTCCAACGAGATATTAAACGCTTTCAAAGGAACAAAATAATGCAAGATATGATCGCATCAAATTTTACACGAGTTCAGAGTGAAATCAGAAACATTTTTGAATATATGGTTAATCTATAAATTTTAATTCATGCATTGTAAATGAAGTTGGAAAAATAGTTTTAGAGCTCCGATCTATCTTTCCAACGAGATATATTACGCTCCAAACGGATAAACACATAACAAGATATGAGTGTCACAAATACTTAGTCTTATCTCTATGATTTAGCGTTTTCAACGAAAATAGAGCACTTTTAGCGTAAATACAGTGCATTTTAGTATTTAGGCAATCATCCCTTGATATTTTGAAACCAGAGCCTGAAGACAAGTTTTACAAATCGGTAGGATCTTTCCAACGAGACATTAAACGCTTTCAACGGCACAGAATAGAACAAGATATGATCGCATCAAATTCTACACGAGTTCGGAGTGAAATCAGAAACATTTGTGAATATATGGTTAATATGTAACTTTTAATTAATGCATTGTAAATGAAGTTGGAACAATAGCTTTAGATATCCGATCTATCTTTCCAACGAGATATAATACTCTCCAAATGGATAAACACACAGTAGGATATGAGTGTCACAAATACTTAGCCTTATCTCTATGATTTAGCGTTTTCAACGAAAATAGAGCACTTTTAGCGTAAATACAGTGTATTTCAGTAATTAGGCAATCATCCCTTGATACTTTGAAACCTGCGCCTGAAGACAAGTTTTAGAAATCGGTAAGATCTTTCCAACGAAATATTAAACGCTTTCAATGGCACAAAATAGAGCAAGATATGATCGCATCAAATTCTACACGAGTTCGGAGTGAAATCAGAAACATTTGTGAATATATAGTTAATCTGTAACTTTTATTTAATTCATTGTAAATGAAGTTGGAACAATAGCTTTAGAGCTCCGATCTATCTTTCCAACTAGATATTATACGATCCAAACCGATAAACACACAGCAAGATATGAGTGTCACAAATACTTAGCCTTATCTCTATGATTTAGCGTTTTCTGCAAAAATAGAGCACTTTTAGCGTAAATACAGTTCATTTTAGTAATTAGGCAATCATCCCTTGATATTGTGAAACCAGCGCCTGAAGACAAGTTTTAGAACTCGATAAGATCTTTCCAACGAGACATTAAACGCTTTCAAAGGCACTAAATAGAGCAAGATATGATTGCATCAAATTCTACACGAGTTCGGAGTGAAATCAGAAACATTTGTTAATATATGGTTAATCTGTATCTTTTAATTAATGCAGTGTAAATGAAGTTGGAAAAATAGCTTTACAGGCCCGATCTATCTTTCCAACGAGATATAATACGCTCCGAATGGATAAACACACAGCAAAATATGAGTGTCACAAATACTTAGCCTTATCTCTATGATTTAGCGTTTTCAGCGAAAATAGAGCACTTTTAGCGTAAATGCAGTGTATTTTAGTATTTAGGAAATCATCCCTTGATATTCTGAAACCAGATCCTGAAGACAAGTTTTAGAACTCGGTAAGATCTTTCCAACGAGATATTAAACGCTTTCAACGGCACAAAATAGAGCATGATATGATCGCATCACATTCTACACGAGTTCGGAGTGAAATCAGAAATATTTGTAAATATATGGTTAATCTGTAACTTTTAATTAATGCATTGTAAATGAAGTTGAAACAATAGCTTTAGATCTCCGATCTATCTTTCCAACGAGATATAATACGCTCAAAACGGATAAACACACAGCAAGATATGAGTGACACAAATACTTAGCCTTATCTCTATGATTTAGCGTTTTCAGCGAAAATAGAGCACTTTTAGCGTAAATACAGTGCATTTCAGTAATTAGGCAATCATCCCTTGATACTTTGAAACCTGCGCCTGAAGACAAGTTTTAGAAATCGGTAAGATCTTTCCAACGAGATATTAAACGATTTCAACGGCATAAAATAGAGCAAGATATGATCGCATCAAATTCTACACGAGTTCGGAGTGAAATCAGAAACATTTGTGAATATATAGTTAATCTGTAACTTTTATTTAATTCATTGTAAATGAAGTTGGAACAATAGCTTTAGAGCTCCAATCTATCTTTCCAACTAGATATTATACGATCCAAACAGATAAATACACAGCAAGATATGAGTGTCACAAATACTTAGCCTTTTCTCTATGATTTAGCGTTTTCTGCAAAAATAGAGCACTTTTAGCGTAAATACAGTTCATTTTAGTAATTAGGCAATCATCCCTTGATATTTTGAAACCAGCGCCTGAAGACAAGTTTTAGAACTCGATATGATCTTTTTAACGAGACATTAAACGCTTTCAACGGCACTAAATAGAGCAAGATATGATCGCATCAAATTCTACACGAGCTCGGAGTGAAATCAGAAACATTTGTGAATATATGGTTAATCTGTAACTTTTAATTAATGCATTGTAAATTAAGTTGGAACAATAGCTTTAGAGCACCGATCTATCTTTCCAACGAGATATAATACGCTCGAAAAGGATAAACACACAGCAGGATATGAGTGTCACAAATACTTAGCCTTATCTCTATGATTTAGCGTTTTCAGCGAAAATAGAGTACTTTTAGCGTAAATACAGTGTATTTTAGTAATTCGGAAATCATCCCTCGATATTTTGTAACCAGCACCTGAAGACAATTTTTAGAACTCGGTAAGAGCTTTCCAACGAGATACTAAACGCTTTAAACGGCACAAAATAGAGCAAGATATGATCGAATCAAATTCTACACGAGCTCGGAGTGAAATCAGAAACATTTGTGAATATATGGTTAATCTGTAACTTTTAATTAATGAATTGTAAATTAAGTTGGAACAATAGCTTTAGAGCTCCGATCTATCTTTCCAACGAGATATAATACGCTCCAAACGGATAAACACACAGCAAGATATGAGTGTCACAAATACTTAGCCTTATCTCTATGATTTAGCGTTTTCAGCGAAAATAGAGCACTTTTAGCGTAAATTCAGTGTATTTTAGTAATTAAGAAATCATCCCTTGATATTTTGAAACAAGCGCCAGAAGACAAGTTTTAGAACTAGGTAAGATCGTTCCAACGAGATATTAACCGCTTTCAACGGCAAAACATAGAGCAAGATATGATCGCATCAAATTCTACACGAGTTCGGAGTGAAATCAGAAACATTTGTGAATATATGGTTAATCTGTAACTTTTAATTAAGGCATTGTAAATGAAGTTGGAACAATATCTTTAGAGCTCCTATCTATCTTTCCAACGACATATAATACGCTCCAAACGGATAAACACACAGCAAGATATGAGTGTCACAAATACTTAGCCTTATCTCTATGATTTAGCGTTTTCAGCCGAAATAGAGCACTTTTAGCGTAAATACAGTGTATTTTAGTAATTAGGCAATCATCCCTTGCTATTTTGAAACCAGAACCTGAAGACATGTTTTAGAACTCGATAATATCTTTCCAACGAGATATTAAACGCTTTCAACGGCACAAAATAGAGCAAGATATGATCGCATCAAAATCTACACGAGTTCGGAGTGAAATAAAAAACATTTGTGAATATATGGTTAATCTGTAACTTTTAATTAACGCATTGTAAATGAAGTTGGAACAATAGCTTTAGAGCTCCGATCTATCTTTCCAACGAGATATAATAAGATCCAAATGGATAAACACACAGCAAGATACGAGTGTCAGAAATACTTAGCCTTATCTCTATGATTTACCGTTTTCAGAGAAAATAGAGCACTTTTAGCGTAAATACGGTGTAATTTAGTAATTAGGCAGTCATCCCTTGATATTTTGAAACCAGCGCCTGAAGGCAAGTTTTAGAACTCATTAATATCTTTCCAACTAGATATTAAACGCTTTCAACGGCACAAAATAGAGCAAGATATGATCGCATCAAATTCTACACGAGTTCAGAGTGAAATCAGAAACATTTGTGAATATATGGTTAATCTGTAACTTTTAATTAATGCATTGTAAATGAAGTTGGAACAATATATTTAGAGCTCCGATCTATCTTTCCAACGAGATATAATACGCCCAAAACGGATAAACACACAGCAGGATATGAGTGTCACAAATACTTAGCCTTGTCTCTATGATTTCGCGTTTTCAGCGAAAATAGAGCACTTTTAGCGTAAATACAGTGTGTTTTAGTAATTAGGCAATCATCCCTTGATATTTTGAAAACGGAGCCTGAAGACAAGTTTGAGAACTCGGTAAGTTCTTTCAAACGAGATATTAAACTCTTTCAACGGCATAAAATAGAGCAAGATATGATCGCATCAAATTCTACACGAGTTCGGAGTGAAATCAGAAACATTTGTGAACATATGGTTAATCTGTAACTTTTATTAATGCATTGTAAATGAAGTTGGAACAATAGCTTTAGAGCTCTGATCAATCTTTCCAACGAGATATAATACGATCCAAACGGATAAACACAGAGCAAGATATGAGTGTCACAAATACTTAGCCTTATCTCTATGATTTTGCGTTTTTAGCGAAAATAGAGCACTTTTAGCGTAAATACAGTGTATTTTAGTAATTAGGCAATCATCCCTTGATATTTTGAAACCAGCGCCTGAATACACGTTTTAGAACTCGGTAAGATCTTTCCATCCAGATATTAAACGCTTTCAACGGCACAAAATAGAGCAAGATATGATCGCATCAAATTCTACACGAGTTCGGAGTGAAATCAGAAACATTTGTGAATATATGGTCAATCTGTAACTTTTAATTAATGAATTGTAAATGGAGTTGGAACAATAGCTTTAGAGATCCAATCTATCTTTCCAACGAGATATAATACGCTCCAAACGGATAAACACACAGCAAGATATGAGTGTGACAAATACTTAGCCTTATCTCTATGATTTAGCGTTTTCAGCGAAAAAAGAGCACTTTTAGTGTAAATACAGTGTATTTAAGGAATTAGTCAATCATCCCTTCATATTTTGAAACCAGAGCCTGAAGACAAGTTTTAGAACTCGGTATGATCTTTCCAACGAGATATTAAACGATTTCAACGGCACAAAATAGAGCATGATATGATCGCATCACATTCTACACGACTTCGGAGTGAAATCAGAAACATTTGTGAATATATGGTATATCTGTAACTTTTAATTAATGCATTGTAAATGAAGTTGGAACAATATATTTAGAGCTCCGATCTATCTTTCCAACGAGATATAATACGCCCAAAACGGATAAACACACAGCAGGATATGAGTGTCACAAATACTTAGCCTTGTCTCTATGATTTCGCGTTTTCAGCGAAAATAGAGCACTTTTAGCGTAAATACAGTGTATTTTAGTAATTAGGCAATCATCCCTTGATATTTTGAAAACGGAGCCTGAAGACAAGTTTGAGAACTCGGTAAGTTCTTTCAAACGAGATATTAAACTCTTTCAACGGCATAAAATAGAGCAAGATATGATCGCATCAAATTCTACACGAGTTCGGAGTGAAATCAGAAACATTTGTGAACATATGGTTAATCTGTAACTTTTAATTAATGCATTGTAAATGAAGTTGGAACAATAGCTTTAGAGCTCCGATCAATCTTTCCAACTAGATATAATACGATCCAAACGGATAAACACAGAGCAAGATATGAGTGTCACAAATACTTAGCCTTATCTCTATGATTTAGCGTTTTTAGCGAAAATAGAGCACTTTTAGCGTAAATACAGTGTATTTTAGTAATTAGGCAATCATCCCTTGATATTTTGAAACCAGCGCCTGAAGACACGTTTTATAACTCGGTAAGATCTTTCCATCCAGATATTAAACGCTTTCAATGGCACAAAATAGAGCAAGATATGATCGCATCAAATTCTACACGAGTTCGGAGTGAAATCAGAAACATTTGTGAATATATGGTCAATCTGTAACTTTTAATTAATGAATTGTAAATGGAGTTGGAACAATAGCTTTAGAGATCCAATCTATCTTTCCAACGAGATATAATACGCTCCAAACGGATAAACACATAGCAAGATATGAGTGTGACAAATACTTAGCCTTATCTCTATGATTTAGCGTTTTCAGCGAAAAAAGAGCACTTTTAGTGTAAATACAGTGTATTTTAGGAATTAGTCAATCATCCCTTCATATTTTGAAACCAGAGCCTGAAGACAAGTTTTAGAACTCGGTATGATCTTTCCAACGAGATATTAAACGATTTCAACGGCACAAAATAGAGCATGATATGATCGCATCACATTATACACGACTTCGGAGTGAAATCAGAAACATTTGTGAATATATGGTATATCTGTAACTTTTAATTAATGCATTGTAAATGAAGTTGGAACAATAGCTTTAGATCTCCGATCTATCTTTCCAACGAGATATAATACGCTCCAAACGGATAAACACACAGCAAGATATGAGTGTCACAAATACTTAGCCTTATCTCTATGATTTAGCGTTTTCAGCGAAAATAGAGCACTTTTAGCGTAAATACAGTGTATTTTAGTAATTAGGCAGTCATCCCTTAATATTTTGAAACCAGCGCCTGAAGAAAAGTTTTAGAACTCATTCAGATCTTTCCAAAGAGATACTTAACGCTTTCAACGGCACAAAATAGAGCAAGATATGATCGCATCAAATTCTACACGAGTTCGGAGTGAAATCAGAAACATTTGTGAATATATGGTTAATCTGTAACTTTTAATTAATGCATTGTAAATTAAGTTGGAACAATAGCTTTAGAGCTCCGATCTATCTTTCCAACGAGATATAATACGCTCCGAATGGATAAACACACAGCAAGATATGAGTGTCACAAATACTTAGCCTTATCTCTATGATTTAGCGTTTTCAGCGAAAATAGAGCACTTTTAGCGTAAATACTGTGTATTTTAGTAATTAGGCAATCATCCCTTGATATTTTGAAACCAGCACCTGAAGACATGTTTTAGAACTCGATAATATCTTTCCAACGAGATATTAAACGCTTTCAACGGCACAAAATAGGGTAAGATATGATCGCATCAAATTCTACACCAGTTCGGAGTGAAATCAGAAACATTTGTCAATATATGGTTAATCTGTAACTTTTAATTAATGCATTGTAAATTAGGTTGGAACAATAGCTTTAGAGCTCCGATCTATCTTTCCAACGAGATATAATACGCTCAAAACGAATAAACACACAGCAAGATATGAGTGTCACCAATACATAGCCTTATCTCTATGATTTATTTGTGAATATATGGTTAATCTTTAACGTTTAATTAATGCATTGTAAATGAAGTTGGAACAATAGCTTTAGAGCTCCGATCTATATTTCCAATGAGATAAAATACGCTCCAAACGGATAAACACACAGCAAGATATGAGTGTCACAAATAATTAGCCTTATCTCTATTATTTAGCGTTTTCAGCGAAAATAGAGCACTTTTAGCGTAAATACAGTGTATTTTAGTAATTAGGCAATTATCCATTGATATTTTGAAACCAGCGCCTGAAGAAAAGTTTGAGAACTCGGTAAGATGTTTCCAACGAGATATTAAACGCTTTCAACGGCACAAAATAGAGCAAGATATGATCGCATCAAATTCTACACGAGTTCGGTGATAAATCAGAAACATTTGTGAATATATGGTTAATCTGTAACTTTTAATTAATACATTGTAAATGAAGTTGGAGCAATAGCCTTAGAGCTCCGATCTATCTTTCTAACGAGATATAAAACGCTCCAAACGGATAAACACACATCAAGATATGAGTGTCACAAATACTTAGCCTTATCTCTATGATTTAGCGTTTTCAGCGAAAATAGAGCACTTTTAGCGTAAATACAGTGTATTTTAGTAATTAGGCAATCGTGCCTTGATATTTTGAAACCAGCGCCTGAAGACATGTTTTAGAACTCGATAATATTTTTCCAGCGAGATATTAAACGCTTTCAACGGCACAAAACAGAGCAAGATATGATCGCATCAAATTCTACACGAGTTCGGAGTGAAATCAGAAACATTTGTGAATATATGGTTATTCTGTAACTTTTAATTAATGCTTTGTAAATGAAGTTGGAACAATAGCTTTAGACCTCCGATCTATCTTTCCAACGACATATAATACGCTCCAAACGGATAAACACACAGCAAGATATGAGTGTCACAAATACTTAGCCTTATCTCTATGATTTAGCGTTTTCAGCGAAAATAGAGCACTTTTAGCGTAAATGCTGTGTAGTTTAGTAATTAGGCAATCATCCCTTGATATTTTGAAACCAGCACCTGAAGACATGTTTTAGAAATCGAAAATATCTTTCCAACGAGATATTAAACGCTTTCAACAGCACAAAATAGAGCAATTTATGATCGCATCAAATTCTACACGAGTTCGGAGTGAAATCAGAAACATTTGTGAATATATGATTAATCTGTAACTTTTAATTAATGCATTGTAAATGAAGTTGGAACAATAGCTTTAGAGCTCCGATCTATCTTTCTAACAAGATATAATACGATCCAAACGGATAAACACACAGCAAGATATGAGTGTCACAAATACTTAGCCTTATCTCTATGATTTAGCGTTTTCAGCGAAAATAGAGCACTGTTAGCGTGAATACAGTGTATTTAAGTAATTAGGCAATCATCCCTTGATATGTAAACCAGCGCCTGAAGCAAATTTTAGAACTCGGTAAGATCTTTCAAACGAGATATTAAACGCTTTCAATGGCATAAAATTGAGCAAGATATGATCGCATCAAGTTCTACACGAGTTCGGAGTGAAATCAGAAACTCTTGTGAATAAATGGTTAAGAACTCGGTAAGATCTTTCCAACGAGATATTAAACGCTTTCAACGGCACAAAATAGAGCAAGATATGATCGCATCAAATTCTACACGAGTTCGGAGTGAAATCAGAAACATTTGTGAATATATGGTTAATCTGTAACTTTTAATTAACGCATTGTAAATGAAGTATGAACAGTAGCTTTAGAGCTCCGATCTATCGTTCCCACGAGATATAATACGCTCCAAACGGATAAACTCACAGCAAGATATGAGTGTTACGAATACTTAGCCTCATCTCTATGAATTAGCGTTTTCAGCGAAAATAGAGCACTTTTAGCGTAAATACAGTGTATTTTAGTAATTAGGCAATCATCCATTGATATTTTGAAACCAGCGCCTGGGCCTGAGAAAAATTTTTTCCGTTGAGAGAGTCTCTCTCTAGCGCTCCCCGCTACTCGGAAATCTTACCTTCGGCTCTTGCGTTTTCTTCTTCCGCTTACCCTTTTTCGCTCGTTCTTAGCTCAGATTTTGGTTACTCTTCACTTCAATCTTCTTTGGGGTGAAGATTCTCTAAATTTTGAGCTTGGATTTCACGTTTTTGGAGACCTGGTTCGCATTTCCTCTTCGCGGGTACTATTCACTCCATAAAGTCAACGCTTGGATCTCCTTCTTCTCTTGATGGATTCTTGTTTTGAGCTTGGATAGTGCTTCCCCTCACTGAGACGTTCAAGAATCGCTACTTTTTTCCATCATCAACCAAGTTTCAAGGCTGTCCGTACTCTTCTCCAACGGGTGGGAATAGTACCCTCTCCGCCATTGGTACGGATTTTAAGGTCTCTTGCGCATAGGGGTGGCTATCTCTTAGCTCCCCCTACTTTTCAACCATGCCGAGAGGAAAAGCAAGGAAGAAAGCTACACCGAAGAAGGCTACCAAATCCTCTTCTAGACTCAAAGCTAAGACCGTTCCCTTGGCAGCTCACTCCTCGGAGGATACTCAAGATTGCAACTCTTCCCATGAGATGGAGGTTAGCTCTCAACCGAGTTGCGAATCTTCCCCCTCTCCAGCTCCTACTTTGGAAGATGTTGCTAAAGGCCTAAATGGAGAATCCACCGAGGTAACCTCTAAATTTGCTCATAATACGTGTGGTTCCCCTATTTGTGCTATCATTGTTGAACCGAATGTTGTCAAGGATTTGGTTGTTGTGCCTATGGTTGATAAACCGAATGTTTTGCCTATCAATGATGAAATTGTTGTTAACCCAAGTCCTATTGCGGATAACATTGATGAACCCATGCCTATTGACAATGATCCTCACATTATTGACACGGTTGATGTTCTAAAGTTGCCCTTGACTCCTAACATTGTCAAGGCCGCGGCTTTAACATCTAATGAGGACAAGGAGCTTGACCCCCCATCTAATGCCGCGGCATTAGATAACAACAAGAGCATTACTACTTTTGAGACTGATACTACCAAGCCTAAACCTTGGGCTTCACTCTTTAAAGACAATAGACAACCCGAGAGGGGTATGAAACTCAAGTACATAGAACCGGTGGGGGATTATGTGAATCTCTCCACTAGAAAACTCTCTTCTATGGCTGAAATTTGGGGGTTTTGCCTTGTTGCTTACTTTGATGGCAAATTCCCCGGTTTCAAAGCTATACATGAAATGATTAATAAATGGAAGGTCCCTTGTCAAGCTAGAGCTCATGATAAAGGTTGGGTTATCTTCAAGTTTCATAATGAGAATGATAGGACCAAGGTACTCTCGGATGGACCTCACATTCTTCTTGGCAAAACTTTCCCTTTGAAACCTCTTTCGGAGGATTTCACTATGGATAGTGATGAGTTTCTAAAACTTCCTATTTGGGTGCAATTTCCCCACCTACCGATGAGACTTTGGGAAGAAGACATCATAAGTGAGATTGCCTCACGTGTTGGTGTTCCCTTGGCCACGGATAGGGTGACCCAAGAGAAAGTTAGATCTCATTTTGCCCGGGTCTTGATAGAGATTGATGCCTCCAAGCCCCCCCCTCTTGAACTTAAGATCAAACTCCCAAATGGGAGATTTCACACTCAATTTGTGAGATATGAAACATATCCCAACTTTTGCTTTCATTGCAAAGCCTTTGGCCACCATGCATTTACTTGCAAGATCTTGGCCGAGAATGAAAAGAAAGAAAGGGATGAGAAAAAGGCTGCTACGGCTGAAATTAACAAAGCTACCATGGTTAACAATGTGGAAACTAATGGCAAACAAACTGCCATTTTGGAAGTCAATAAATGTAATGGCTCCACATCTAACATAATTGATCACCCCTTCTTTAGGGTGACTCGGCTTAAGAGAGGCCATAACAAATGCATTGTCGAGGAAGAGGAAAAGGGGTTTGACCCTCCTCCTCAAGATTTGGATCCTTTTGTTGATAAAACCATTCGGACTATCAATACCTCTCTTATTGATGCTTTTAAAGACGAAGTGGTGGTTGACATGGACATTGTTAACCCCATCCGTCCTATTATCAAACTGAAACAACAAAAGGAGGTTGATGATCCGATTGTTAAACTTGACCATAACCTTAAGATTGTTGGAAATGATGCCCCCGGGTTAGTTTTCACTAAAGCTTGCTTGGAAGATCTCCCCGGGATCAAACCAAGTACTAATGGATACGTTTATTCTCCTACTTTCATTAAAGGAGTGTATAGCCATTACCTTAACCGTTACTTTGAGGATGGAAATTTGCAAGGGAATTCCTTTAAGGTCAAAGACCTTAGAAAATTTACCCCAAACGCTACCCGTATGGTGCATGACATCCGAGAAGCTTTTCTTGATGATGTGGTTATTAAGGTTGATATTTCTTTGGATGAAAAACCTTGTATACACCTAAAACACATTGAGGATGTTACGGTTGATTTTGTTAGACTTGATGATTATTTGGAAACTACTTCTAACCATTTGACCAAAGGCATCAATTTTACCAAAGAGTGTTTGTTATCTCTTCCCGGAGTCTTTCCCATGGATGATGGCTTTGAATTTTCCCATCTTTTTATGGAAAATGCCTACTTCCTCTTTATGGATAGGTATAAGCCGAGGGCTAAACCTATGCCAAAACCGAAGGCAACTCATGTGAAAAAGAATGGGGGAAGGACATACACTTTACATTTTTAATGTTTGTGTCTTCTTGGAATGTGAGAGGTCTTAATAAGACCTCAAAACAAAACTCCATTGCTTCTTTTATTCGTATGAATAATGTACGGGTTTCTTGCCTACTTGAAACTAAAATGTCCACTCCTAACTTTGATAAGCTTATGTCTACAAGATGGCCTAATTGGCAATCTAAGACTAACTTTGACATGATTGAGGGTGGTAGGATTGCTCTTATGTGGGATCCCATGTTCGCGAATGTCATGATACTTGAAGTTGATAAACAACATCTTCATTGTGAAATTTTGTGTAAGATTACACAAAATAGATTCTTTGTCACTTTTGTGTATGCTCTATACACGGTGGTAGAGAGGAGAACTCTTTGGGAACATATTGCAAATTTTGACCCCCATATTAATGGGCCTTGGCTTGTTATGGGGGATTTCAATTGTGTGGGCAGCCCTAATGAGAGGGTGGGGCCCACCCCCCCCCCCTCGGCCTACTACATACAGCACCTTAATGATTTCAAAGTCCAAGCTAATCTAGTTGACACTCCTTCCACCGGTGAGTTCCTCACTTGGAATAGGGGTTCACTTTGGGCTAAACTAGATAGGGTTCTTATGAACTCCTTTTGGCACAATAATAACATCACTTGTAAAACTCATTTCTTCGAAATGGAAATCGAGTTTGACCATTGTGCTTCCCTTGTCACTATTGGCCATAATCCTCTTTGTGGCTCTCGGCCCTTCAAATTTTTTAACATGTGGTTGAAGCATGAGGCTTTTAATGATATTCTTACCACTCATTGGTACCATGATATCTTTGGCACTCCTCAATTCAGGCTGGTCCGCAAGCTAAAAAGGCTGAAAAGGCCTTTAAAAGAGCTTAACTTTAATGCTTTTGGCCATATCTCCAATAGAACTAAGGAAGCTAAGAAAGAGTATAAGAGGCTCCATGCCCTTTCTCTTCTTTCTCCTCTTGATGAGGACATTAAACATGAGGTTGTTTTGGCTAAGAAATATGCTATTTATCTTAAGAAAGCCGAGGAGGACTTCTTTAGACAAAAAGCAAAAACGAACCATTTGTTTCAAAGTGACCGGGGCACCAAATATTTCCACTCCATTGTTAAGAAGAATGTGGCTAGGAACTCCATTACTTCTATTAAGCTAGAAAATGGGGACTCCACCACCTCTTTGCAACACGTGGCTAGTGAATTTGTGAGGTTCTACACTAACCTTTTTGGTACTTCCACTCCAAATTTGGAGATTGATCCTAACATTATTCTTGAGGGTAAATGCTTGGATCCTACTCATGCTAGGCAGCTTGTTAATGATATTTCTGATTTGGAGATCAAGAATGCCATATTTGACATTGGGGACAACAAATCTCCTGGGCCTGACGGCTATACTTCTGCCTTTTTTAAACATAATTGGAATATTGTTGGTCATGATGTGATCCTTGCTGTTAAAGGTTTCTTTAACTCTGGGAAGCTCCTTAAGCAGCTCAACCATACGGTCATTGCTCTTATCCCTAAGACTTTTCATGATCCTATGGCTGCTGACTTTAGACCTATAGCTTGTACCAATGTCATCTATAAAACCATAACTAAGATCATTGCCTCTAGGATGATCCCTTGTCTACCTGATCTCATTGATCCCTCCCAAGGGGCTTTTATTGATGGGAGACTTATGCTTGACAATGTTTTTCTTGCCCAAGAGCTGATTAAAGGCTATACTAGAAAGCGTATGTCTCCTAGATCTATGATCAAGGTGGACCTTCGAAAGGCCTATGACACTATCTCCTGGGACTTTCTGAATAAAGTTCTTTTGACTATTGGTTTCCCTGACAGATTTGTTAAATGGATCATGGAGTGTGTTACTACTCCCTCCTTTTCCATTTCCATCAATGGAGTCCTTCATGGACATTTCAAAGGCCAAAGGGGCCTTCGGCAAGGTGATCCTATGTCACCTCTTTTGTTTGTTATTTGCCTTGAGTATCTCTCTAGGCTTCTCCACCATAGAACCAAGGATCCCGCTTTCAAATTTCATCCCAAATGTGGGAAACTTAACATCTCCCATGTTGCATATGCTGACGACCTTATGCTTTTTTCTAAAGGGGATTTCCCCTCTATTAATATCCTCATTGATGCTTTAAATGAGTTTGGGAATGTCTCCGGGCTTAAAGTCAATTTTGACAAATCAAACATTTTTCTTGGTGGTTTGGCTGATCATGAGCTCTATCACATCCTTGGCCTGATTGACTTTAAGGAGGGGTCCTTTCCCGTGAGATATCTTGGCATACCCTTGGCCCCTCTAAAAATTGCCGTGGCGCAATACGCCCCTTTGATTGATTCCATTACTGATTTCATCTCAGCTTGGAATACTAAATCCCTTTCCTATGCTGGGAGAGTTGAGCTCATTAAATCGGTTATTCAGGGTGTGCACTCCTTTTGGCTACAAGCACTCCCTATTCCTAAGGCTGTACTTGATAGAATCACTTCTATCTGTCGTATATTCTTATGGGGGTGTAAGTATGCTAGAGTTGCATGGAGTGATATTTGCCTCCCTAAAGAGGAAGGTGGCCTGGGTATTCATGACACTTACACTTGGAATTCTGCCCTTCTTGCCAAAACCCTTTGGGACATCCATACCAAAAAGGATAACCTTTGGGTGAGGTGGGTTCATGGGGTTTATCTCAATGGTAGAGGTGTTTGGGAGTTCACACCTCATAATAGGGACTCCCAACTGATCAAGAAGATTGCCTTGATCAGAAATCAGATTTTGACCCACTTTGATAATACACATGATGCCGTTACTTTTCTTAATGGCTGCCAAGCTAATGGGAAGCTCTCCTCGGCCAAAATCTACAATCTTCATAGAGTGAAGGGGGGTACTCATATGTGGATGTCTTTCATTTGGAAGAGCTACATCCCACCCAAATTCTCCTTCACGGCTTGGTTAGCCTTCCGGGATCGCCTTGCTACCTTTGATAACTTACATAGATTGGATGTTGTTAATTTATGCCCCTTTTGTAAGGGTGGACCGGAAACGGTGCCACACCTATTTTTTGCTTGTCCCTTTTCAGGTAAAGTTTGGCATAGAGTGAAGACGTGGCTGGACATTCCAAGAGAGATGGGTACCTTGCATAGCTCGCTGAAGTGGATCAAAAGGAAGAGGCAAGGCTCGGGGATCAAAGCTAAGGCGGCTAGGATTGCGTTTTGCTACTCCATCTACTGGATTTGGATGACAAGGAATGCCACCTGTTTTGATGGGCTGACTCCCAATGAAGATGATGTTTTTGCTAGAATCCAGTACATTGTTTATAAAATTTTGTATAGCATTTATCCTTGTGAGCTTGTAGCTTTTTGACTCCCTTTTTGTGGGCCTTTCACCTTGTTTTTGGTGACTGGCCGAGGGATGTTTTGGTGTTGCTGCTACCTTTGGTTTGCTTGGGTTGGATTGTCCGTGCTTGGACAGCCTACAGTTTTGTTTCCTTTTTGCTTGTAAATTCTTTAACCCCCCTCTTCTCTTGGGTGTTTACTCTAATATACTTACGTTTCACCCAAAAAATTGAAACCAGCGCCTGAAGACAAGTTTTAGAACTCGGTATGATATTTCCAACGCGATATTAAACGCTTTCAACGGCACAAAATAGAGCAAGATATGAACGCATCAAATTCTACACGAGTTCGGAGTGAAATCAGAAACATTTGTGAATATATCATTAATCTGTAACTTTTAATGAATGCATTGTAAATGAATCTGGAACAATAGCTTTGAAGCTCCGATCAATCTTTCCAACGAGATATAATACGCTCCAAACGGATAAACACACAGCAGGATATGAGTGTCACAAATACTTAGCCTTATCTCTAGGATTTAGCGTTTTCAGCGAAAATAGAGCACTTTTAGCGTCAATACAGTGTATTTTAGTAATTAGGCAATCATCCCTAGATAATTTGAAACCAGCGCCTGACGACAAGTTTTAGAAATCGGTAAGATCTTTCAAACGAGATATTAAACGCTTTCAACGGCACAGAATAGAGCAAGATATGATCGCATCAAATTCTACACGAGTTCGGAGTGAAATCAGAAACAATTGTGAATATATGGTTAATCTGTAACTTTTAATTAATGCATTGTAAATTAAGTTGGAACAGTAGCTTTAGAGCTCCGATCGATCTTTCCAACGAGATATAATACGCTCGAAACGGATAAACACACAGCAAGATATGAGTGTCACAAATACATAGCTTTATCTCTAAGATTTTGCGTTTTCAGGGAAAATAGAGTACTTTTAGCGTAAATACAGTGTAGTTTAGTAATTCGGCAATCATCCCTCGATATTTTGTAACCAGAACCTGAAGACAATTTTTAGAACTCGGTAAGATATTTCCAACGAGATATTAAACGCTTTCAACGGCACAAAATAGAGCAAGATATGATCGAATCAAATTCTGCACGAGTTCGGAGTGAAATCAGAAACATTTGTGAATATATGGTTAATCTGTAACTTTTAATTAATGAATTGTAAATTAAGTTGGAACAATAGCTTCAGAGCTCCGATCTATCTTTCCAACGAGATATAATACGCTCCAAACGGATAAACACACAGCAAGATATGAGTGTTACAAATACTCAGCCTTATCTCTATGATTTAGGGTTTTCAGCGAAAATAGAGCACTTTTAGCGTAAATACAGTGTATTTTAGTAATTTTGCAATCATCCCTTGATATTTTGAAACCAGCGCCTGAAGACAAGTTTTAGAACTCGGAAATATGTTTCCAACGAGATATAAAACGCTTTCAACGGCACAAAATAGAGCAAGATATGATCGCATCAAATTCTACACGAGTTTGGAGTGAAATCTGAAACATTTGTGAATATATGGTTAATCTGTAACTTTTAATTAATGCATTGTAAATTAAGTTGGAACAATAGCTTTACAGCTCCGATCCTATCTTTCCAACGAGATATAATACGCTCGAAACGGATAAACACACAGCAAGATATGAGTGTCACAAATACTTAGCCTTATCTCTAAGATTTTGCATTTTCAGCGAAAATAGAGTACTTTTAGCGTAAATACAGTGTATTTTAGTAATTCGGCAATCATCCCTCGATATTTTGTAACCAGAACCTGAAGACAATTTTTAGAACTCGGTAAGATCTTTCCAACGAGATATTAAACACTTTCAACGGCACAAAATAGAGCAAGATATGATCGCATCACATTCTACACGAGTTCGAAGTGAAATCAGAAACATTTGGGAATATATGGTTAATCTGTAACTTTTAATTAATGCATTGTAAATGAAGTTGGAACAATAGCTTTAGAGCTCCGATCTATCTTTCCAACGAGTTATAATACGCTCCCAACGGATAAACACACAGCAAGATATGAGTGTCACAAATACTTAGCCTTATCTCTATGATTTAGCGTTTTCAGCGAAAATAGAGCACTTTTAGCGTAAGTACAGTGTATTTTAGTATTTAGGCAAATATCCCTTGATATTTTGAAACCAGCGCTTGAAGACAAGTTTTAGAACTCGGTAACATCTCTCCAACGAGATAATAAACGCTTACAACGACACAAAATAGAGCAAGATAATAAGCATGCGAAAGTTGCATGGAGTGATGTTTGTCTACCAAAAAATGAGGGGGGTTTAGGGATTAGAGATGCAAAGGTATGGAATTATGCCTTGCTGTCCCGAACCCTTTGGAATATACATGCTAAAAAAGACTCTTTATGGGTGAAATGGATGAATGAAGTCTATCTCTTTGGGAGAGATGTGTGGACATTTGTGCCACACACAAAGGACTTCCGGGGAAGATTACTTGGCTGGCCTTCCGGGGAAGATTGGCTACGTATGATTGCTTGGGGTTTCTTTATGTTGTTAACGTTTGTGAGTTTTGTAAGGGTGGCCCGGAAACGGTGTCACACCTATATTTTGAATGTGTATTTACAGGACAGGTTTGGAACTTGATCCGGGATTGTCTTGGACTGACTAGGCAGATGACTACGCTTTCAAGTGCGGTTAAATGGATGAAGAAGGAGCAAACTGGAGCCAACGTCAAAGCCAAAGCCGTGAGGCTATCTTTTTGCTACACCGTCTATTGGATTTGGCGCATGAGGAATATGATTTGTTTTGAGAAGGCCAAGATTATGGTGACTGATATGGTCAAACATATCAAATTTATGGTGTATAAAGTACTTTATTACATGTATCCAATTGATAGGATAACATTCTGATCCTTTTTTGCGTTTTCGTCACCTATTTGTGATGGCTAGCATATATGCGTAGCTAGTTGGGTGAGTTCTTTGAGTTTTTTGGAGGTGACGAGGTATCCTTGCTTGGGATGACCTCTTTTTGTGTTTTTGCTACTGTATAGCTGTACATAAACACTTTGGATATATATATTTACAGTTTATCCAAAAAAAAAGAAGATATGATCGCATCATATTCTACACCAGTTCGGAGTGAAATCAGAAACATTTGGGAATATATGGTTAATCTGTAACTTTTATTTAATCCATTGTAAAAAGAATTGGAAAATAGCTTTAGATCCCCGATCTATCTTTCCAACGAGATATAATACGCTCCAAACGGATAAACACACAGCAAGATATGAGTGTCACAAATACTTAGGCTTATCTCTATGATTTAGCGTTTTCAGCGAAAATAGAGCACTTTTAGCGTAAATACAGTGCATTTTAGTAATTAGGCAATCATCCCTTGATATTTTGAAACCAGTGCCAAAAGACAAGTGTTAGAACTCGGTACGATCATTCCAACGAGATATTAAACGCTTTCAACGACACAAAATAGAGAAAGATATGATCGCATCAAATTCTACACGAGTTCGGAGTGAAATCAGAAACATTTGTGAATATCTGGTTAATTTGTAACTTTTAATTAATGCATTGTAAATGAAGTTAGAACAATAGCTTTAGAGCTCCGATCTATATTTCCAACGAGATATAATACGCTCGAAACGGATAAACACACAGCAAGATATGAGTGTCACAAATACCTAGCCTTATCTCTATGATTTAGCGTTTCAGCGAAAATAGAGCACTTTTAGCGTAAATACAGTGTATTTTAGTAATTAGGAAATCATCCCTTGATATTTTGAAACCAGCGCCTGAATACAAGTTTTACAACTCGCTAAGATCTTTCCAACGAGATATTAAACGCTTTCAATGGCACAAAATAGAGAAAGATATGATCGCATCAAATTCTACACGAGTTCGGAGTGAAATCAGAAACATTTCTGAATATATGGTTAATCTGTATCTTTTAATTAATGCATTGTAAATGAAGTTGGAACAATAGCTTTAGAGCTCCGATCTATCTTTCCAACGAGATATAATACGCTCCAAACGAATAAACACACAGCAAGATATGAGTGTCATAAATACTTAGCCTTATCTCTATGATTTAGCGTTTTAAGCCAAAATAGAGCACTTTTAGCGTAAATACAGTGTATTTTAGTAATTAGGCAATCATCCCTTGATATTTTGAAACCAGCGCCTGAAGACATGTTTTAGAAATCGGTAAGAGCTTTCCAACGAGATATTAAACGGTTTCAACGGCACAAAATAGAGCAAGATATGATCGCATCATATTCTACACGAGTTCGGAGTGAAATCAGAAACATTTGTGAATATATGGTTAATCTGTAACTTTTAATTAATGCATTGTAAATTAAGTTGGAACAATAGCTTTAGAGCTCTGATCTATATTTCCAACGAGATATAATACGCTCGAAACGGATAAACACCCAGCAAGATATGAGTGTCACAAATACTTAGCCTAATCTCTATGATTTAGCGTTTTCAGCGACAATAGAGCACTTTTAGCGTAAATACTGTGTATTTATTAAATTAGGCAATCATCCCTTGATATTTTGAAACCAGCGCCTGAAGACATGTTTTAGAACTCGATAATATCTTTCTAACGAGATATTAAACGCTTTCAACGGCACAAAATAGAGCAAGATATGATCGCATCAAATTCTACACCAGTTCGGAGTGAAATCAGAAACATTTGTCAATATATGGTTAATCTGTAACTTTTAATTAATGCATTGTAAATTAAGTTGTAACAATAGCTTTAGATCTCCGATCTATCTTTCCAACAAGATATAATACGCTCCAAACGGATAAACACACAGCTAGATATGAGTGTCACAAATACATAGCCTTATCTCTATGATTTAGCGTTTTCAGCGAAAATAGAGCACTTTTAGCGTAAATACAGTGTATTTTAGTAATTAGGTAATTATCCCTTGATATTTTGAAACCGGAGACTGAATCAAATTTTAGTACTCGTAAAGATCTTTCCAACGAGATATTAAACGCTTTCAACGGCACAAAATAGAGAAAGATATGATCGCATCAAATTCTACACGAGTTCGGTGTGAAATCAGAAACATTTGTGAATATATGGTTAATCCGTAACTTTTAATTAATGCATTGTAAATGAAGTTGGAAAAATATCTTTAGAGCTCCGATCTATCTTTCCAAAGAGATATAATACGCTCCAAACGGATAAACCCACAGCAAGATATGAGTGTCACAAATACTTAGCCTTATCTCTATGATTTAGCGTTTTCAGCGAAAATAGAGCACGTTTAGCGTAAATACAGTGTATTTTAGTAATTAGGCAATCATCCCTTGATATTCTGAAACCAGAGCCTGAAGACAAGTTTTAGAACTCGGTAAGATCTTTCAACGAGATATTAAACGCTTTCAACAGCACAAAATAGAGCAATTTATGATCACATCTAATTTTACACGAGTTCGGAGTGAAATCAGAAACATTTGTGAATATATGGTTAATCTGTAACTTTTAATTAATGCATTGTAAATGAAGTTGGAACAATAGCTTTAGAGCTTCGATCTATCTTTCCAACGAGATATAATACGCTCGAAACGGATAAACACACAGCAAGATATGAGTGTCACAAATACATAGCCTTATACTATGATTTAGCGTTTTCAGCGAAAATAGAGCACTTTTAGCGTAAATAGAGTGTATTTTAGTAATTAGGCAATCATCCCTTGATATTCTGAAACCAGAGACTAAATACAAGTTTTAGAACTCGGTACGATCTTTCCAACGAGATATTAAACGCTTTCAACGGCACAAAATAGAGCAAGATATGATCGCATCACATTCTACACGAGTTTGAAGTGAAATCAGAAACATTTGGGAATATATGGTTAATCTGTAACTTTTAATTAATGCATTGTAAATGAAGTTGGAACAGTAGCTTTTGAGCTCCGATCTATCTTTCCAACCAGTTATAATACGCTCCCAACGGATAAACACACAGCAAGATATGAGTGTCACAAATACTTAGCCTTATCTCTATGATTCAGCGTTTTCAGCGAAAATAGAGCACTTTTAGCGTAAATACAGTGTATTTTAGTATTTAGGCAAATATCCCTTGATATTTTGAAACCAGCGCTTGAAGACAAGTTTTAGAACTCGGTAACATCTCTCCAACGAGATAATAAACGCTTACAAAGGCACACAATAGAGCAAGATATGATCGCATCATATTCTACACCAGTTCGGAGTGAAATCAGAAACATTTGGGAATATATGGTTAATCTGTAACTTTTATTTAATCCATTGTAAATGAAGTTGGAAAATAGCTTTAGAGCCCCGATCTATCTTTCCAACGAGATATAATACGCTCCAAATGGATAAACACACAGCAAGATATGAGTGTCACAAATACTTAGGCTTATCTCTATGATTTAGCGTTTTCAGCGAAAATAGAGCACTTTTAGCGTAAATACAGTGCATTTTAGTAATTAGGCAATCATCCCTTGATATTTTGAAACCAGTGCAAAAATACAAGTATTAGAACTCGGTACGATCGTTCCAACGAGATATTAAACGCTTTCAACGGCACAAAATAGAGCAAGATATGATCGCATCAAATTCTACACGAGTTCGGAGTGAAATCAGAAACATTTGTGAATATCTAGTTAATCTGTAACTTTTAATTAATGCATTGTAAATGAAGTTAGAACAATAGCTTTAGAGCTCCGATCTATATTTCCAACGAGATATAATACGCTCGAAGCGGATAAACACACAGCAAGATATGAGTGTCACAAATACTTAGCCTTATCTCTATGATTTAGCATTTCAGCGAAAATAGAGCACTTTTAGCGTAAATACAGTGTATTTTAGTAATTAGGAAATCATCCCTTGATATTTTGAAACCAGCGCCTGAAGACAAGTTTTACAACTCGCTAAGATCTTTCCAACGAGATATTAAACGCTTTCAACGGCACAAAATAGAGCAAGATATGATCGCATCAAATTCTACACGAGTTCGGAGTGAAATCAGAAACATTTGTGAATATATGGTTAATCTGTATCTTTTAATTAATGCATTGTAAATGAAGTTGGAACAATAGCTTTAGAGCTCCGATCTATCTTTCCAACGAGATATAATACGCTCCAAACGAATAAACACACAGCAAGATATGAGTGTCACAAATACTTAGCCTAATCTCTATGATTTAGCGTTTTCAGCGACAGTAGAGCACGTTTAGCGTAAATACTGTGTATTTTAGTAATTAGGCAATCATCCCTTGATATTTTGAAACCAGCGCCTGAAGACATGTTTTAGAAATCGGTATGAGCTTTCCAACGAGATATTAAACGCTTTCAACGGCACAACATAGAGCAAGATATGATCGCATCAAATTCTACACGAGTTCGGAGTGAAATCAGAAACATTTGTGAATATATGGTTAATCTGTAACTTTTAATTAATGCATTGTAAATTAAGATCTTACCGAGTTCTAAAACTTGTCTTCAAGCGCTGGTTTCAAAATATCAAGGGAGGATTGCCTTATTACTAAACTACACTGTATTTACGCTAAAAGTGCTCTATTTTCGCTGAAAACGCTAAATCCTAGAGATAAGGCGAAGTATTTGTGACACTGATATCTTGCTGTGTGTTTATCCGTTTGGAGCGTATTATATCTCGTTGGAAAGATAGATCGGAGCTCTAAAGCTATTGTTCCAACTTCATTTACAATGCATTAATTAACAGTTACAGATTAACCATATAATCACAAATGTTTCTGATTTCACTCCGAACTCGTGTAGAATTTGATGCGATCATATCTTGCTCTATTTTGTGCCGTTGAAAGCGTTTAATATCTCGTTGGAAAGATCTTACCGAGTTCTAAAACTTGTCTTCAGGAGCTGGTTTTAAAATATCAAGTGATGATTGCCTAATTACTAAAATACACTGTATTTACGCAAAAAGTGCTCTATTTTCGCTGAAAACGCTAAATCATAGAGATAAGGCTAAGTATTTGTGACACTCATATCTTGCTGTGTGTTTATCCGTTTGGAGCGTATTATATCCCGTTGGAAAGATAGATCGGAGCTCTAAAGCTATTGTTCCAACTTCATTTACAATGCATTAATTAAAAGTTACAGATTAACCATATATTCACAAATGTTTCTGATTTCACTCCGAACTCGTGTAGAATTTGATGCGATCATATCTTGCTCTATTTTGTGCCGTTGAAAACGTTTAATATCTCGTTGGAAAGATCATACCGAGTTCTAAAACTTGTCTTCAGGCGCTGGTTTTAAAATATCAAGGGATGATTGCCTAATTACTAAAATACACTGTATATACGCTAAAAGTGCTCTATTTTCGCTGAAAACGCTAAATCATAGAGATAAGGCTAAGTATTTGTGACACTCATATCTTTCTTTGTGTTTATCCGTTTGGAGTGTATTATATCTCGTTGGAAAGATAGATCAGATCTATAAAGCTATTGTTCCAACTTCATTTACAATGCATTAAATAAAAGTTACAGATTAACCATATATTCACAAATGTTTCTGATTTCACTCCGACCTCGTGTAGAATTTGATGCGATCATATCTTGCTCTATTTCGTGCCTTTGAAAGCGTTTAATATCTCGTTGGAAAGATCTTACCGAGTTCTAAAACTTGTATTCAGGCTCAGCTTTCAAAATATCAATGGATGATTGCCTAATTACTAAAATACACTGTATTTACGCTAACAGTGCTATATTTTCGCTGAAAACGCTAAATCATAGAGATAAGGCTAAGTATTTGTGACACTCATATCTTGCTGTGTGTTTATCCGTTTGGAGCGTATTATATCTCGTTGGAAAGATAGGTCGGAGCTCTAAATCTATTGTTCCAACTTCATTAACAATGCATTAATTAAAAGTTACAGATTAACCATATATTCACAAATGTTTCTGATTTCACTTCAAACTCGTGTAGAATGTGATGCGATCATATCTTGCTCTATTTTGTGCCGTTGAAAGCGTTTAATATCTCGTTGGAAAGATCGTACCGAGTTCTAAAACTTGTATTTAGTCTCTGGTTTCAGAATATCAAGGGATGATTGCCTAATTACTAAAATACACTCTATTTACGCTAAAAGTGCTCTATTTTCGCTGAAAACGCTAAATCATAGAGAAGGCAAAATCTTTGTGACACTCATATCTTGCTGTGTGTTTATCCGTTTGGAGCGTATTATATCTCGTTGGAAAGATAGATCGGAGCTCAAAATCTATTGTTCCAACTTCATTTAAAATGCATTAATTAAAAGTTACAGATTAACCATATATTCCAAAAAAAATCTGATTTCACTCTGAACTCGTGTAGAATTTTATGTGATCATATCTTGCTCTATTTTGTGCCGTTGAAAGCGTTTAATATCTCGTTGGAAGGATCTTACCGAGTTCTAATACTTGTCTTCA
The DNA here is from genome assembly GCA_945859875.1 of Cuscuta europaea. Lineage (NCBI taxonomy): Eukaryota > Viridiplantae > Streptophyta > Magnoliopsida > Solanales > Convolvulaceae > Cuscuta > Cuscuta europaea. The sequence continues at coordinate 1,959,023 of CAMAPE010000071.1, read as the reverse complement.
GGCGCTGGTTTGAAAATATCAAGGGATGATTGCCTAATTACTTAAATACACTGTATTTACGCTAAAAGTGCTCTATTTTCGCTGAAAACGCTAAATCATAGAGATAAGGCTAAGTATTTGTGACACTCATATCTTGCTGTGTGTTTATCTATTTGGAGCGTATTATATCTCGTTGGAAAGATAGATCGGGGCTCGAAAGCTATTGTTCCAACTTCATTAACAATGTATTAATTAAAAGTTACAGATTAACCATATATTCACAAATATTTCTGATTTCACTCCGAACTCGTGTAAAATTTGATGCGATCATATCTTGCTCTATTTTGTGCCGTTGAAAGCGTTTAATATCTCGTTGGAAAGATCATACCGAGTTCTAAAATTTGCTTCAGGCTCCGGTTTCAAAATATCAAGGGATGATTGCCTAATTACTTAAATACACTGTATTTACGCTAACAGTGCTCTATTTTCGCTGAAAACGCTAAATCATAGAGATAAGGCTAAGTATTTGTGACACTCATATCTTGCTGTGTGTTTATCCGTTTGGATCGTATTATATATCGTTAAAAAGATAGATCGGAGCTCTAAAGATATTTTTCCAACTTCATTTACAATGCATTAATTAAATGTTACAGATGAAGCATATGTTCACAAATGTTTCTGAGTTCACTCCGAACTCTTGTAGAATTTGATGCGATCATATCTTGCTCTATTTTGTGCCGTTGAAAGCGTTTAATATCTCGTTGGAAACATCTTTACGTGTTCTAAAATTTGCTTCAGGCGCTGGTTTCAAAATATCAAGGGATGCTTGCCTAATTACTAAAATACACTGTATTTACGCTAAAAGTGTTCTATTTTCGCTGAAAACGCTAAATCATAGAGATAAGGCTATGTATTTTTGAAACTCATATGTTGCTGTGTGTTTATCCGTTTGGAGCGTATTATATCTCATTGGAAAGATAGATCGGAGCTCTAAAGCTATTGTTCCAACTTCATTTACAATGCATTAATTAACAGTTACAGATTAACCATATAATCACAAATGTTTCTGATTTCACTCCGAACTCGTGTAGAATTTGATGCGATCATATCTTGCTCTATTTTGTGCCGTTGAAAGCGTTTAATATCTCGTTGGAAAGATCTTACCGAGTTCTAAAACTTGTCTTCAGGAGCTGGTTTCAAAATATCAAGTGATGATTGCCTAATTACTAAAATACACTGTATTTACGCAAAAAGTGCTCTATTTTCGCTGAAAACGCTAAATCATAGAGATAAGGCTAAGTATTTGTGACACTCATATCTTGCTGTGTGTTTATCCGTTTGGAGCGTATTATATCCCGTTGGAAAGATAGATCGGAGCTCTAAAGCTATTGTTCCAACTTCATTTACAATGCATTAATTAAAAGTTACAGATTAACCATATATTCACAAATGTTTCTGATTTCACTCCGAACTCGTGTAGAATTTGATGCGATCATATCTTGCTCTATTTTGTGCCGTTGAAAACGTTTAATATCTCGTTGGAAAGATCATACCGAGTTCTAAAACTTGTCTTCAGGCGCTGGTTTTAAAATATCAAGGGATGATTGCCTAATTACTAAAATACACTGTATATACGCTAAAAGTGCTCTATTTTCGCTGAAAACGCTAAATCATAGAGATAAGGCTAAGTATTTGTGACACTCATATCTTTCTTTGTGTTTATCCGTTTGGAGTGTATTATATCTCGTTGGAAAGATAGATCAGATCTATAAAGCTATTGTTCCAACTTCATTTACAATGCATTAAATAAAAGTTACAGATTAACCATATATTCACAAATGTTTCTGATTTCACTCCGACCTCGTGTAGAATTTGATGCGATCATATCTTGCTCTATTTCGTGCCTTTGAAAGCGTTTAATATCTCGTTGGAAAGATCTTACCGAGTTCTAAAACTTGTATTCAGGCTCAGCTTTCAAAATATCAATGGATGATTGCCTAATTACTAAAATACACTGTATTTACGCTAACAGTGCTATATTTTCGCTGAAAACGCTAAATCATAGAGATAAGGCTAAGTATTTGTGACACTCATATCTTGCTGTGTGTTTATCCGTTTGGAGCGTATTATATCTCGTTGGAAAGATAGGTCGGAGCTCTAAATCTATTGTTCCAACTTCATTAACAATGCATTAATTAAAAGTTACAGATTAACCATATATTCACAAATGTTTCTGATTTCACTTCAAACTCGTGTAGAATGTGATGCGATCATATCTTGCTCTATTTTGTGCCGTTGAAAGCGTTTAATATCTCGTTGGAAAGATCGTACCGAGTTCTAAAACTTGTATTTAGTCTCTGGTTTCAGAATATCAAGGGATGATTGCCTAATTACTAAAATACACTCTATTTACGCTAAAAGTGCTCTATTTTCGCTGAAAACGCTAAATCATAGAGAAGGCAAAATCTTTGTGACACTCATATCTTGCTGTGTGTTTATCCGTTTGGAGCGTATTATATCTCGTTGGAAAGATAGATCGGAGCTCAAAATCTATTGTTCCAACTTCATTTAAAATGCATTAATTAAAAGTTACAGATTAACCATATATTCCAAAAAAAATCTGATTTCACTCTGAACTCGTGTAGAATTTTATGTGATCATATCTTGCTCTATTTTGTGCCGTTGAAAGCGTTTAATATCTCGTTGGAAGGATCTTACCGAGTTCTAATACTTGTCTTCAGGCGCTGGTTTGAAAATATCAAGGGATGATTGCCTAATTACTTAAATACACTGTATTTACGCTAAAAGTGCTCTATTTTCGCTGAAAACGCTAAATCATAGAGACAAGGCTAAGTATTTGTGACACTCATATCTTGCTGTGTGTTTATCTATTTGGAGCGTATTATATCTCGTTGGAAAGATAGATCGGGGCTCGAAAGCTATTGTTCCAACTTCATTAACAATGCATTAATTACAAGTTACAGATTAACCATATATTCACAAATATTTCTGATTTCACTCCGAACTCGTGTAAAATTTGATGCGATCATATCTTGCTCTATTTTGTGCCGTTGAAAGCGTTTAATATCTCGTTGGAAAGATCATACCGAGTTCTAAAATTTGCTTCAGGCTCCGGTTTCAAAATATCAAGGGATGATTGCCTAATTACTTAAATACACTGTATTTACGCTAACAGTGCTCTATTTTCGCTGAAAACGCTAAATCATAGAGATAAGGCTAAGTATTTGTGACACTCATATCTTGCTGTGTGTTTATCCGTTTGGATCGTATTATATATCGTTAAAAAGATAGATCGGAGCTCTAAAGATATTTTTCCAACTTCATTTACAATGCATTAATTAAATGTTACAGATGAAGCATATGTTCACAAATGTTTCTGAGTTCACTCCGAACTCTTGTAGAATTTGATGCGATCATATCTTGCTCTATTTTGTGCCGTTGAAAGCGTTTAATATCTCGTTGGAAACATCTTTACGTGTTCTAAAATTTGCTTCAGGCGCTGGTTTCAAAATATCAAGGGATGCTTGCCTAATTACTAAAATACACTGTATTTACGCTAAAAGTGTTCTATTTTCGCTGAAAACGCTAAATCATAGAGATAAGGCTATGTATTTGTGAAACTCATATGTTGCTGTGTGTTTATCCGTTTGGAGCGTATTATATCTCGTTGGAAAGATAGATCGGAGCTCTAAAGCTATTGTTCCAACTTCATTTACAATGCATTAATTTAAAGTTACGGATTAACCATATATTGACAAATGTTTCTGATTTTACTCCGAACTCGTGTAGAACTTGATGCGATCATATCTTGCTCAATTTTATGCCATTGAAAGCGTTTAATATCTCGTTAGAAAGATATTATCGAGTTCTAAAACATGTCTTCAGGCGCCGGTTTCGAAATATCAAGGGATGATTGCGTAATTTCAAAAATACACAGTACTTACGCTAAAAGTGCTCTATTTTCGCTGAAAACGCTAAATCATAGAGATAAGGCTAAGTATTTGTGACACTCATATCTTGCTGGGTGTTTATCCGTTTCGAGCGTATTATATCTCGTTGGAAATATAGATCAGAGCTCTAAAGCTATTGTTCCAACTTAATTTACAATGCATTAATTAAAAGTTATAGATTAACCATATATTCACAAATGTTTCTGATTTCACTCCGAACTCGTGTAGAATTTGATGCGATCATATCTTGCTCTATTTTGTGCCGTTGAAAGCGTTTAATATCTCGTTGGAACGATCCTACCGAGTTCTAAAACTTGTCTTTTGGCGCTGGTTTCAAAATATCAAGGGATGATTGCCTAATTACTAAAATACACTGTATTTACGCTAAAAGTGCTCTGTTTTCGCTGAAAACGCTAAATCATAGAGATAAGGCTAAGTATGTGTGACACTCATATCTTGCTGTGTGTTGATCCATTTAGAGCGTATTATATCTCGTTGGAAAGATATATCAGAGCTCTAAAGCTATTGTTCCAACTTAATTTACAATGCATTAATTCAAAGTTACAGATTAACCATATATTCACAAATGTTTCTGATTTCACTCCGAACTCGTGTAGAATTTGATGCGATCATATCTTGCTCTATTTTGTGCCGTTGAAAGCGTTTAATATCTCGTTGGAACGATCTTACCGAGTTCTAAAACTTGTCTTTTGGCTCTGGTTTCAAAATATCAAGGGACGATTGCCTAATTACTAAAATACACTGTATTTACGCTAAGAGTGCTCTATTTTCGCTGAAAACGCTAAATCATAGAGATAAGGCTAAGTATTTGTGACACTCATATCCTGCTGTGTGTTTATCCGTTTTGGGCGTTTTATATCTCGTTGGAAAGATAGATCGGAGCTGTAAAGCTATAGTTCCAACTTCATTTACAATGAATTAATTAAAAGTTACAGATTAACCATATATTCACAAATGTTTCTGATTTCACTCCGAACTCGTGTAGAATTTGATGCGATCATATCTTGCTTTATTTTGTGCCGCTGAAAGTGTTTAATATCTCGTTGGAAAGATCTTACCGAGTTCTAGAACTTGTCTTCAGGCGCGGGTTTCAAAATATCAAGGGATGATTGCTTAATTACTAAAATGCACTGTATTTACGCTAAAAGTGCTCTATTTTCGCTGAAAACGCTAAATCATAGAGATAAGGCTAAGTATTTGTGTCACTCATATCTTGCTGTGTGTTTATCCGTTTGCATCGTATTATATCTCGTTGGAAAGATAGATCGGAGATCTACAGCTATTGTTCCAACTTCATTTACAATGCATTAATTAAAAGTTATAGATTAACCATATTTTCACAAATGTTTCTGATTTCACTCCGAACTCGTGTAGAATTTGAGGCGATCACATCTTGCTCTATTTTGTGCTGTTGAAAGCGTTCAATATCTCGTTGGAAAGTTCTTACCGAGTTCTAAAACATGTCTTCAGGCGCTGGTTTCAACATATCAAGGGACGATTGCCTAATTACTAAAATACACTGTATTTACGCTAAAAGTGCTCTATTTTTGCTGAAAACGCTAAATCATAAAGATAAGGCTAAGTATTTATGACACTCATATCTTGCTGTGTGTTTATCCGTTTCGAGCGTATTATATCTTGTTGGAATGATAGATGGAAGCTCTAAAGCTATTGTTCCAACTTCATTTACAATGCATTAATTAAAAGTTACAGATTAACCATATATTCACAAATGTTTCTGATTTCACTCCGAACTTGTGTAAAATTAAATGTGATCATAAAGCAAGATATGATCGCATCAAATTCTACACGAGTTCGGAGTGAAATCAGAAACATTTGTGAATATATCGTTAATCTGTAACTTTTAATTAATGCATTGTAAATGAAGTTGGAACAATAGTTTTTGAGCTCCGATCTATCTTTCCAACGAGATATAATACGCTCCAAACGGATAAACACACAACAAAATATGAGTGTCACAAATACTTAGCCTTATCTCTATGATTTAGCGTTTTCAACGAAAATAGAGCACTTTTAGCGTAAATAAAGTGTATTTTAGTAAATAGGCAATCATCCCTTGATATTTTAAAACCAGCGCCTGAAGACAAGGTTTAGAACTCGGTAATATCTTTCCAACGAGTTATTAAACGCTTTCAACGGCACAAAATAGAGCCAGATATGATCGCATCAAATTCTACACGAGTTCATAGTGAAATCAAAAACATTTGTGAATATATGGTTAATCTGTAACTTTTAAATAATGCATTGTAAATGAAGTTGGAACAATAACTTTCGAGCCCCGATCTATCTTTCCAACGAGATATAATACGCTCCAAATGGATAAACACACAACAAGATATGAGTGTCACAAATACTTAGCCTTATCTCCATGATTTAGCGTTTTCAGTGAAAATAGAGCACTTTTAGCGTAAATACAGTGTATTTTAGTAAATAGGCAATGATCCATTGATATTTTGAAACCAACGCCTGAAGACAAGTTTTAGAACTCGGTATGATATTTCCAACGAGATATTAAACGCTTTGAACGGCAC
>CAMAPE010000071.1:1922500-1950000 GCA_945859875.1 Cuscuta europaea | reverse complement strand
AATAATAATAATAATAATAATAATATTAATAATAATAATAATAATAATAATTAGGCAATTATCCCTTGATATTTTGAAACCAGCACCTGACGACAACTTTTAGAACTCAGTAAGATCTTTCCAACGAGATACTCAACGCTTTCAATGGCACAAAATAGAGCAATATATGACCGCATCAAATTCTACACGAGTTCAGAGTGAAATCAGAAACATTTGTGAATATATGGTTAATCTATAAATTTTAATTAATGCATTGTAAATTAAGTTGGAACAATAGTTATAGAGCTCCGATCTATCTTTCCAACGAGATATATTACGCTCCAAACGTATAAACACATAACAAGATATGAGTGTCACAAATACTTAGCCTTATCTCTATGATTTAGCGTTTTCAACGAAAATAGAGCACTTTTATCGTAAATAAAGTGTATTTTAGTAATTAGGCAATCATCCCTTGATATTTTGAAACCGGCGACTGAAGACAAGTTTTAGAACTCGGTAAGATCTTTCCAACGAGATATTAAACGCTTTCAGCGGCACAAAATAGAGCAAGATATGATCGCATCAAATTCTACGTTGTTTCCAAATATGACGCTTTCCAACGAAACATTCCCAAATTATTGTTTCCATTGCAAGATGTATGGACATCACGCTTTCACGTGCAAAACAATTGCGGAAATGGAAAGGAAGGAAAGAGAACTAAGCAAGAAACAAGAGGGTACTAAGGAAGACCAAAGCAAGGGAGACAAAGGGAAGGGAAAGGTATCCGATGTGGATGCCGCGGCACTAGAAGGGGGTAGCACAAGTGTGGCAAAACCAACTGCTGGACCTAGCACACATAATGCCGCGACTTCAACAGCTGGGGCTAGCACTCAATATGCCGCGGCATTGGACACCTATGTCCCAAAGGAGGAACACCCGTTTCTCAAGGCTGCCCGTTTGAAGAAAAAGAAGAGAAAGCCAAAGAAGAGAAAACAACCTAGAGAGGATGGGGAGATATCATCGGGCTATGAAACTATCCAAGAACTTGATGAGGAAGAAAATCAACCAAGAAGAATTAGAAGCTTCAAAGACTTCTTTGATGATGAAGTCATCATTGAGATGGAAGTGGATGAATTTGGGGAGCCTACTATCAAAGTTGCGCATATCAAAGATGTCACCGAGCCTACAATTAGACTGAACCACCTACTTCAAGTGGAGGATGCAGCAAAGCCGGGGGTATACTTCACCAAAAAATGTTTGGAAGGACTACCAGGAGTGATGAGAAAAAATAAGGAATATGTTTATACATCACTCTTCATGAGGTGTGTGTATAGGCATTATCTCTTTAGGTACTTTGAGGATGGCCACCTAATGGGAAATGGAAGCAAAGTGAAAGACTTGAGAAAATACACAAGGAAAACAGTCCGGGTAGTGAATGACATCAAAGAGGCATATTTGGATGATGTTGTCACCAAGATTGAATTTCAAGAAGGGGGTAAACCGAAGATCCACTTAATGCATTGTGATGATGTTGAAGTCATGATGACTAGATTGGATAACTACCTAGATGAGGAGGAGAGATTGGCACGCAAAGGGATCACATTCACCACCGAACGCCTTAAATCCCTTCCCGGAGCAAATCTAACGGACCAGGGGTATGAATTCTCTTCCACTTTTATAATTAATGTTTATGACCTCTTTCTTGCTAGGTATAGGGGCTGTGATGAGTACCGGCAATGGAAAAGAAAGCAATGGGAGGTAAATAGGCCGAGCAAGAGGAAGGGAAGGAAAAACTAATTTGTTTTTTATGATAGTTACATCATGGAATGTAAGGGGGCTGAATCAAGCCTCCAAACAAAATAATGTGCTAAACTTCATAAGGGTAAATAAGGTGCTTGTCTTTTGTCTTCTTGAAACCAAAATGTCTTTAACTACTTTTGCTACTTTCATGAAATTTAAATTACCAAGTTGGATGTATGTAACTAACTTTGATAAAATAGGTGGGGGTAGAATTGCTATTTTATGGGACCCTTGTTATGTTGAGGAGGATATCTTGGAAATTGACACCCAACATGTGCATGCTAGATTTAAGTGTAGAACTACGCAAGTTTATTTCTATGCTTCTTTTGTGTATGCATTGTATACGGTTATGGAGAGGAGAGTCCTTTGGAATCACTTGACTAGACTTAGTTCAAACATTCTTGGACCTTGGGCTGTTTTGGGTGACTTTAATTGTGTGGGTGCCCCTCATGAAAGGAAAGGATCTGCCCCTCCCACGGGCTACTTGATGAAGGATCTTAATGAGATGAAAATCCAATCTTATCTAGATGATGCCTCCTCTACGGGTGAATTTTTCACTTGGAATAGGGGTGCCATTTGGGCCAAGTTGGATAGGATTCTAGTTAACCCTTCTTGGAGTGCTCAAGGGATAACATGTAAGGCCCACTTTTTTGAAATGGAGTGTGAGTTTGACCATGTGCCTGCCTTATTAAGCATTGGAAGTGTAATTACAAATGGATCTAAACCTTTTAAGTTTTTTAACATGTGGATGAAACATGATCATTTTCTTGGAATTTTAGAGGATGTTTGGAATAGGAATATTGGGGGGACGGCTCAATTTTGTTTGGCCCGTAAACTCAAGCTCCTAAAACAGCCCCTAAAACAACTAAATGTAAATGAATTTAGTCATATCTCGGCAAGAGCAAAGGAATCCAAAAAGGAGTATCAAAGAGTCTACCAATTAGCTCTTTTAGATCCCCTTGATGATGCTCTTAAAGAGGAAATGTATGCTACCAAGAAAAGGGCCCTTTTTCTTAAGGAGGCCGAGGAAGCCTATCTTAAACAAAAGGCTAAGGCTGTCCATTTGATGCAATCGGATAGATGTACAAAGTATTTCCACTCAATTGTTAGAAAAAGACAAGCTAAAAACTCTATTGCCTCTATCCGGTTACATGATGGGTCTCTTACCCAATCTATGGACCATGTGGCAAAGGAGTTCATTAGCTTTTTCAAAGGGTTGTTTGGAACTGATGTACCTTCCATTGGCTTTGATTCTAATATTATGGATTCGGGTAACATCATAGATCAATCTTATGTAGAAAACCTGATCAAACCTGTGGCTGATTTGGAAATCAAAGAAGCCTTATTTGATATAGGAAATGACAAAGCACCTGGACCAGATGGATACTCATCAGCTTTCTTCAAATCCAATTGGGGAAAAGTTGGTGAGGATGTATGTGCTGCCGTTAGGGAGTTTTTTGAGTCTGGAAATATGCTTAAACAGGTTAACCACACCATTGTAGCACTCATTCCTAAGACTAGTCATTCTCCTACGGTTTCTGATTTTAGACCTATATCATGCACAAATGTGACCTATAAGATCATTACCAAGATTTTGGCAGCCAGACTTGGACCTTGTCTTTCTAGTGTAGTTGATCCATCACAGGGTGCTTTCGTTGATGGTAGACAAATGACTGATAACATATTCCTTGCACAAGAGTTGGTGAGGGGATATGCTAGAAAGAGGGTTTCTCCTAGATGCATGATAAAGGTTGATATTAGGAAAGCTTATGATACCATTTCCTGGCCTTTTCTTGAAAAGGTCTTAAGGGGTATTGGGCTGCCTAACATTTTTGTCAATTGGATAATGGAGTGTGTCTCTACATCTTCCTTTTCAATATCTATAAATGGCAGCCTACATGGGTGGTTTGAGGGAAAGAGGGGTTTGAGACAAGGTGACCCCATGTCCCCCATGCTATTTGTGTTATGTTTGGAATACTTCTCTAGGATGTTAGCTATTAGGACCTCAAATCCTAATTTTAACTATCATCCATTATGTTCCAAACTAAAAATCTCACATTTGGCTTATGCCGATGACTTAATGCTTTTTTCCAAAGGTGAACCCAAGTCAATTAAGATCTTAGTTGATGCTCTAAATGATTTTGGAAGGGTTTCGGGTCTCCTAGTAAATCAAGACAAATCTAATATTTTTGTGGGGGGAAATATAGCACAAAAACTGCCATGTATACTACAAATGGTTGACTTTCAACAAGGATCCTTTCCGGTAAGGTATCTTGGTATTCCTTTGGCCCCTCTAAAGATATTTGTTGCCCAATTCTCTCCCTTGATAGATACGGTTACAGATTATTTCAATGCATGGAATACCAAATCCTTATCATATGCGGGAAAGGTTGAGCTAATTAAGTCGGTTGTTCAAGGGGTACAGTCCTTTTGGCTTGGGATTTTTCCGGTCCCAAAAACAATTTTGGACAGAATAGTTAGTCTTTGTAGAATATTTCTTTGGGGGGGGGGGAAGCATGCTAAAGTAGCTTGGGAGGATGTTTGTCTACCAAAAGAGGAAGGGGGATTAGGAATTAGGGATACCAAGGTTTGGAATAATGCATTATTGTCCCGCACACTATGGAATATTCATACTAAACAGGACACTCTATGGGTAAGATGGGTGAATGGCGTCTACCTTCATGGGAGAGAGGTGTGGACATATGTGCCACACAATAGAGACTCACAATTGATGAAGAGAATCGCTTTGATCCGAGACTCAATTGTTTCAAAATTCCCATCTGTGCCTGAGGCCATAACCAACCTTGGTAAAATGGCTCATAATGGTAAATTATCCTCTTCCAAGATATATGATTTGCTTAGAATTAAAGGGACTCCTCATGCATGGATGTCATTTATATGGAAGGCTTATATCCCTCCAAAATTTTCGTTCATCATGTGGCTAGCATACCGTAATAGACTGTCTACATATGACAATATGGTTTATCTTGATATTGTAAATATTTGTCCTTTTTGTAAGGGTGGTCCGGAGACGGTACCACACCTATTTTTTGCATGTGATTTTGCAGGGCAGGTTTGGAAAGACATTAAAGATTGGCTTGGCATTGCTAGGAGAATATCAACATTGAGAAGTGCGGTGAAATGGCTCCAAAGAGAATGCAAAGGTGCACACATCCGAGCAAAGGCCACAAGGATAGCGTTTAGCTACACAATCTATTGGATATGGAGGACCCGAAATGCAATTCGTTTTGAAGGAGCAACTCCAAAGATGGATGACATAGTCGCACACATCAAATATATGGTGTATAAAGTGCTCTACTCACTATACCCGTACCATATGATCCCTTTTTGAACTCTAAACAGGCCTGTTTTTGTCATGAGGTGATGGCTGTTTCTTTTGCTATTTGATGGACTTTAGATGATAAGCTTTCATAGCTTTTGATGTATAGGGTATCCTGTCTTGGATACGCCTCTAATTTTGCACATATGATGTACATAAACTCTGGTTACTATATATATATTTACATGTTCCCAAAAACAAATTGAAACCAGCGCCTGAAGACAAGTTCTAGAACTCGGTAAGATGTTTCCAACGAGATATAAAACGCTTTCAGCGGCACAAAATAGAGCAGGATATGATCGCATCAAATTCTACACGAGTTCGGAGTGAAATCAGAAACATTTGTGAATATATGGTTAATCTGTAACTTTTAATTAATGCATTGTAATTGAAGTTGGAACAATAGCTTTAGAGCTCCGATCTATCTTTCCAACGAGATATAATACGCTCCAAACGGATAAACACACAGCAAGATATGAGTGTCACAAATACTTAGCCTTATCTCTATGATTTAGCGTTTTCAGCGAAAATAGAGCACTTTTAGCGTAAACACAGTGTATTTTAGTAATTAGGAAATCATTCCTTGATTGTTTTAAACCAGCGCCTGAAGACAAGTTTTAGAACTCGGTAAGATCTTTCCACCGAGATATTAAACGCTTTCAATGGCACAAAATAGAGCAAGATATGATCGCATCAAATTCTACACGAGTTTATAGTGAAATCAGAAACATTTGTGAATATATGGTTAATCTGTAACTTTTAATTAATGCATTGTAAATGAATTTGGAACAATAGATTTAGAGCTCCGATCTATCTTTCCAGCGAGATATAATACGCTCCAAACGGATAAACACACAGCAAGATATGAGTGTCACAAATACTTAGCCTTATCTCTATGATTTGGCGTTTTCAGCGAAAATAGAGCACTTTTAGCGTAAATACAGTGTATTTTAGTAATTAGGCAATACTCCCTTGATATTTTGAAACCGGCGCCTGAAGACAAGTTTTAGAACTCGGTAAGATCTTTCCAACGAGATATTAAACGCTTTCAGCGGCACAAAATAGAGCAAGATATGATCGCATCAAATTCTACACGAGTTCGGAGTGAAATCAGAAACATTTGTGAATGTATGGTTAATCTGTAACTTTTAATTAATGCATTGTAAATGAAGTTGGAACAATAGCTTTAGAGCTCCGATCTATCTTTCCAACGAGATATAATACGCTCCAAACGGATAAACACACAGACAGATTTGAGTGTCACAAATACATAGCCTTATCTCTATGATTTAGCATTTTCAGCGAAAATAGAGCACTTTTAGGGTAAATACGGTCTATTTTAGTAATTATGCAATCATCTCTTGATATTATGAAACCAGAGCCTGAAGACAAGTTTTAGAACTCGGTAGGATCTTTCCAACGAGATATTAAACGCTTTCAACGACACAAAATAGGGCATGATATGATCGCATCACATTCTACACGAGTTCGGAGTGAAATCAGAAACATTTGTGAATATATGGTTAATCTGTAACTTTTAATTATTGCATTCTAAATGAAGTTGGAACAATAGCTTTAGATCTCCGATCTATCTTTCCAACGAGATATAATACGCTCTAAATGGATAAACACACACCAAGATATGAGTGTCACAAATAGTTAGCCTTACCTCTATGATTTAGCATTTTCAGCGAAAATAGAGCACTTTTAGCGTAAATACATTGTATTTCAGTAATTAGGCAATCATTCCTTGATACTTTGAAACCGGCGCCTGAAGACAAGTTTTAGAACTCGGTAAGATCTTTCCAACGAGATATTAAATGCTTTCAACGGCACAAAATAGAGCAAGATGTGATCGCCTCAAATTCTACACGAGTTCGGAGTGAAATCAGAAACATTTGTAAATATATGGTTAATCTGTAACTTTTAATTAATGCATTGTAAATGAAGATGGAACAATAGCTTTAGATCTCCGATATATCTTTCCAACGAGATATAATACGATCCAAACGGATAAACACACAGCAAGATATGAGTGACGCAAATATTTAGCCTTATCTCTACGATTTTGCGTTTTCAGCGAAAATAGAGCACTTTTAGCGTAAATACAGTGCATTTTAGTAATTAGGCAATCATCCCTTGATATTTTGAAACCAGCGCCTGAAGACAAGTTCTAGAACTCGGTAAGATCTTTCCAACTAGATATTAAACGCTTTCAGCGGCACAAAATAGAGCAAGATATGATCGCATCAAATTCTACACGAGTTCGGAGTGAAATCAGAAACATTTATGAATGTATGGTTAATCTGTAACTTTTAATTAATGAATTGTAAATGAAGTTGGAACAATAGCTTTAGAGCTCCGATCTATCTTTCCAACGAGATATAGTACGCTCCAAACGGATAAACACACAGCAAGATATGAGTGTCAGAAATACTTAGCCTTATCTCTATGATTTAGCGTTTTCAGCGAAACTAGAGCACTTTTAGCGTAAACACAGTGTATTTTAGTAATTAGGAAATCATTCCTTGATTGTTTTAAACCAGCGCCTGAAGACAAGTTTTAGAACTCGGTAAGATCTTTCCACCGAGATATTAAACGCTTTCAATGGCACAAAATAGAGCAAGATATGATCGCATCAAATTCTACACGACTTCGGAGTGAAATCAGAAACATTTGTGAATATATGGTTAATCTGTAACTTTTAATTAATGCATTGTAAATGAAGTTGGAACAATAGCTTTCGAGCCCAGATCTATCTTTCAAACGAGATATAATACGCTCCAAATGGATAAACACACAGCAAGATATGAGTGTCACAAATACTTAGCCTTATCTCTAAGATTTGGCGTTTTCAGCGAAAATAGAGCACTTTTAGCGTAAATACAGTGTATTTTACTAATTAGGCAATCATCCCTTGATATTTTGAAACCAGCGCCTGAAGACAAGTTTTAGAACTCGGTATGATATTTCCAACGAGATATTAAACGCTTTGAACGGCACAAAATAGAGCAAGATATGATCGCATCAAATTCTACACGAGTTCGGAGTGAAATCAGAAACATTTGTGAATATATCGTTAATCTGTAACTTTTAGTTAAGGCATTGTAAATGAAGTTGGAACAATAGCTTTAGAGCTCCGATCTATCTTTCCAACGAGATATCTTACGCTCCAAACGGATAAACACATAACAAGATATGAGTGTCACAAATACTTAGTCTTATCTCTATGATTTAGCATTTACAGCGAAAATAGAGCACTTTTAGCGTAAATAAAGTGTATTTTAATAATTAGGCAATCATCCCTTGATAGTTTGAAACCGGTGCCTGAAGACAAGTTTTAGAACTCGGTAAGACCTTTCCAACGAGATATTAAACGCTTTCAACGGCACAAAATAGAGCAACATATGATCGCATCAAATTCTACACGAGTTCGGAGTGAAATCAGAAACATTTGTGAATATATGGTTACTCTGTAACTTTTAATTAATGCATTGTAAATGAAGTTGGAACAATAGCTTTAGAGCCCCGATCTATCTTTCCAACGAGATATAATACGCTCCAAACGGATAAACACATAACAAGATATGAGTGTCACAAATACTTAGTCTTATCTCTATGATTTAGCATTTTCAGCGAAAATAGAGCACTTTTAGCGTAAATAAAGTGTATTTTAATAATTAGGCAATCATCCCTTGATAGTTTGAAACCGGAGCCTGAAGACAAGTTTTAGAATTCGGTAAGATCTTTCCAACGAGATATTAAACGCTTTCAACGGCACAAAATAGAGCAAGATATGATCCCATCAAATTCTACACGAGTTCGGAGTGAAATCAGAAACATTTGTGAATATATGGTTAATCTGTAACTTTTATTTAATGCATTGTAAATGAAGTTGGAACAATAGCTTTAGATCTCCGATCTATCTTTCCAACGAGATATAATATGCTCCAAACGGATAAACACACAGCAAGATATGAGTGTCACAAATACTTAGCCTTATCTCTATGATTTAGCGTTTTCAGCGAAAATAGAGCACTTTTAGCGTAAATACAGTGTATTTTAGTAATAAGGAAATCATCCCTTGCTATTTTGAAACCAGCGCCTGAAAACAAGTTTTAGAACTTGGTAAGATCTTTCCAACGAGATATTAAACGCTTTCAATGGAACAAAATAAAGCAAGATATGATCGCATCAAATTCTACACGAGTTCGGAGTGAAATCTGAAACATTTGTTTATATATGGTTAATCTGAACCTTTTAATTAATGCATTGTAAATGAAGTTGGAACAATAGATTTAGAGCTCCGATCTATCTTTCCAACGAGATATAATACGCCCCAAACGGATAAACACTCAGTAGGGTATGAGTGTCACAAATACTTAGCCTTATCTCTATGATTTAGCGTTTTCAGCGAAAATAGAGCACTTTTAGCGTAAATACAGTGTATTTTAGTAATTAGACAATCATCCCTTGATATTCTGAAACCAGAGCCTGAAGACAAGTTTTAGAACTCGGTAAGATCTTTCCAACGAGATATTAAACGCTTTCAACGGTACAAAATAGAGCATGATATGATCGCATCACATTCTACACGAGTTCGGAGTGAAATCAGAAACATTTGTGAATATATGGTTAATCTGTAACTTTTAAATAATGCATTGTAAATGAAGTTGGAACAATAGCTTTAGATATCCGATCTATCTTTCTAACGAGATATAATACGCTCCAAACGGATAAACACACAGCAAGATATGAGTGCCACAAATACTTAGCCTTATCTCTATGATTTAGCCTTTTCAGAGAAAATAGAGCACTTTTAGCGTAAATACAGTGTATGTTAGTAATTAGGCAATCATCCCTTGATATTTTGAAACCATCGCCTGAAGACAAGTTTTAGAACTCGGTAAGATCTTTCCAACGCTTTCAACGGCACAAAATAGAGCAAGATATGATCGCATCAAATTCTACACGAGTTCGGAGTGAAATCAGAAACATTTGTGAATATATGGTTAATCTGTAACTTTTAATTAATTCATTGTGAATGAAGTTGGAACAATAGCTTTAGAGCTCCGATCTATCTTTCCAACGAGATATAATACGCTCCAAACGGATAAACACACAGCAATATATGAGTTTCACAAATACTTAGGCTTATCTCTATGATTTAGCGTTTTCAGCGAAAATAGAGCACTTTTAGCGTAAATACAGTGTATTTTAGTAATTAGGCAATCATCCATTGATATTTTGAAACCAGCTCCTGAAGACAAGTTTTAGAACTCGGTATGATATTTCCAACGCTTTCAACGGCACAAAATAGAGCAAGATATGATCGCATCAAATTCTACACGAGTTCGGAGTGAAATCAGAAACATTTGTGAATATATGGTTAATCTGTAACTTTTAATTAATGAATTGTAAATGAAGTTGGAAGAATTGCTTTAGAGATCCGATCTATCTTCCCAACGAGATATAATACGATCCAAACGGATAAACACACAGCAAGATATGAGTGTCACAAATACATAGCCTTATCTCTATGATTTAGCGTTTTCAGCGAAAATAGAGCACATTTAGCGTAAACACAGTGTATTTTAGTAATTTAGCAATCATCTCTTGATATTTTGAAACCAGAGCCTGAAGACCAGTTTTTGAACTCGGTAAGATGTTTCCAACGAGATATAAAACGCTTTGAATGGCACAAAATAGAGCAAGATATGATCGCATCAAATTCTACACGAGTTCGGAGTGAAATCAGAAACATTTGTGAATATATGGTTAATCTGTAACTTTTAATTAATGCATTGTAAATGAAGTTGGAACAATAGCTTTAGACTTCCGATCTATCTTTCCAACGAGATATAATACGCTCCAAACGGATAAACACACAGCAAGATATGAGTGTCACAAATACTTAGCCTTATCCCTATGATTTAGCGTTTTCAGCGAAAATAGAGCAATTTTAGCGTAAATACTGTGTATTTTAGTAATTAGGCAATCATCCATTGATATTTTGAAACCAGCGCCTGAAGACATGTTTTAGAACTCGATAATATCTTTCCAACGAGATATTAAACGCTTTCAACGGCACAAAATAGAGCAAGATATGATCGCATCAAATTCTACACCAGTTCGGAGTGAAATCAGAAACATTTGTCAATATATGGTTAATCTGTAACATTTAATTAATGCATTGTAAATTAGGTTGGAACAATAGCTTTAGAGCTCCGATCTATCTTTCCAATGAGATATAATACGCTCCAAACGAATAAACACACAGCAAGATATGAGTGTCACCAATACATAGCCTTATCTCTATGATTTATTTGTGAATATATGGTTAATCTTTAACTTTTAATTAATGCATTGTAAATGAAGTTGGAACAATAGCTTTAGAGCTCCGATCTATATTTCTAATGAGATAAAATACGCTCCAAACGGATAAACACACAGCAAGATATGAGTGTCACAAATAATTAGCCTTATCTCTATTATTTAGCGTTTTCAGCGAAAATAGAGCACTTTTAGCGTAAATACAGTGTATTTTAGAAATTAGGCAATTATCCATTGATATTTTGAAACCAGCGCCTGAAGACAAGTTTGAGAACTCGGTAAGATGTTTCCAACGAGATAGTAAACGCTTTCAACGGCACAAAATAGAGCAAGATATGATCGCATCAAATTCTACACGAGTTCGGAGAGAAATCAGAAACATTTGTGAATATATGGATAATCTGTAACTTTTAATTAATGCATTGTAAATGAAGTTGGAACAATAGCTTTAGACCTCCGATCTATCTTTCCAACGACATATAATACGCTCCAAACGGATAAACACAGAGCAAGATATGAGTGTCACAAATACTTAGCCTTATCTCTATGATTTAGCGGTTTCAGCGAAAATAGAGCACTTTTAGCGTAAATACAGTGTATTTTAGTAATTAGGCAATCATCCCTTTCTATTTTGAAACCGGAGCCTAAAGACAAGTTTTAGAACTTGGTAAGATCTTTCCAACGATATATTAAACGCTTTCAACGGCACAACAAAGAGCAAGATATGATCGCATCAAATTCAACACGAATTCGGAGTGAAATCAGAAACATTTGTGAATATATGGTTAATCTGTAACTTTTAATTAATGCATTCTAAATGAAGTTGGAACAATAGCTTTAGGTCTCCGATCTATCTTTCCAACGAGATATAATACGCTCCAAATGGATAAACACACACCAAGATATGAGTGTCACAAATAGTTAGCCTTACCTCTATGATTTAGCATTTTCAGCGAAAATAGAGCACTTTTAGCGTAAATACATTGTATTTCAGTAATTAGGAAATCATTCCTTGATACTTTGAAACCCGCGCCTGAAGACAAGTTTTAGAACTCGGTAAGATCTTTCCAACGAGATATTAAACGCTTTCAACGGCACAAAATAGAGCAAGATGTGATCGCCTCAAATTCTACACGAGTTCGGAGTGAAATCAGAAACATTTGTGAATATATGGTTAATATGTAACTTTTAACTAATGCATTGTAAATGAAGTTGGAACAATAGTTTTAGAGCTCCGATCTATCTTTCCAACGAGATATAATACGCTCCAAACGGATAAACACACAGCAAGATATGAATGACGCAAATATTTAGCCTTATCTCTATGATTTAGCGTTTTCAGCGAAAATAGAGCACTTTTAGCTTAAATAGAGTGTATTTTAGTAATTAGGCAATCATCCATTGATACTTTGAAACCCGCGCCTGAAGACAAATTTTAGAACTCGGTAAGATCTTTCCATCGAGATATTAAATGCTTTCAACGGCACAAAATAGAGCAAGATATGATCGTATCAAATTCTACACGAGTTCGGAGTGAAATCAGAAACATTTGTGAATATATGGTTAATCTGTAACTTTTAATTAATGCATTGTAAATGAAGTTGGAACAATAGCTTTAGAGATCCGATCTATCTTTCCAACGAGATATAATACGCCCAAAACGGATAAACACACAGCAGGATATGAGTGTCACAAATACTTAGCCTTATCTCTATGATTTAGCGTTTTCAGCGAAAATAGAGCACTTTTAGCGTAAATACAGTGTATTTTAGTAATTAGGCAATCATCCCTTGATATTTTGAAACCAGCGCCTGAAGACAAGTTTTAGAACTCGGTAAGATCTTTCCATCGAGATATTAAACGCTTTGAACGGCACAAATAAAAGCATGATATGATCGAATCACATTCTACACGAGTTCGGAGTGAAATCAGAAACATTTGTAAATATATGGTTAATCTGTAACTTTTAATTAATGCATTGTAAATGAAGTTGGAACAATAGTTTTAGAGTTCCGATCTATCTTTCCAACGAGATATAATACGCTCCAAACGGATAAACACGCAGCAAGATATGAGTTTCACAAATACTTAGCCTTATCTCTATGATTTAACGTTTTTAGCGAAAATAGAGCACTTTTAGCGTAAATACAGTGTATTTTAGTAATTAGGAAATCATCCATTGATATTCTGAAACCAGAGCCTGAATACAAGTTTTAGAAATCGGTAAGATTTTTCCAACGAGATATTAAACGCTTTCAACGGCACAAAATAGAGCAAGATGTGATCGCCTCAAATTCTACGCGAGTTCGGAGTGAAATCAGAAACATTTGTGAATATATGGTTAATTTGTAACTTTTAATTAATGCATTGTAAATGAAGTTACAACAATAGCTTTAGAGATCCGATCTATCTTTCCAACGATATATAATATGATCCAAACGGATAAACACACAGCAAGATATGAGTGACACAAATACTTTGCCTTATCTCTATGATTTAGCGTTTCAGCGAAAATAGAGCACTTTTAGCGTAAATACAGTGTATTTTAGTAATTAGGAAATCATCCGTTGATATTTTTAAACCGGCGCCTGAAGAAAAGTTTTAGAACTCGGTATGATCTTTCCAACGAGATATTAAACGCTTTCAGCGGCACAAAATAGAGCAAGATATGATCGCATCAAGTTCTACACGAGTTCGGAGTGAAATCAGAAACATTTGTTTATATATGGTTAATCTGTAACTTTTAATTAATGAATTGTAAATTAAGTTGGAACAATAGCTTTAGAGCTCCGATCTATCTTTCCAACGAGATATAATACGCTCGAAACGGATAAACACACAGCAAGATATGAGTGTCACAAATACTTAGCCTTATCTCTAAGATTTTGCGTTTTCAGCGAAAATAAGGTACTTTTAGCGTAAATACAGTGTATTTTAGTAATTCGGCAATCATCCCTCGATATTTTGTAACCAGAACCTGAAGACAATTTTTAGAACTCGGTAAGAGCTTTCCAACGAGATATTAAACGCTTTCAACGGCACAAAATAGAGCAAGATATGATCGAATCAAATTCTACACGAGTTCGGAGTGAAATCAGAAACATTTGTGAATATATGGTTAATCTGTAACTTTTAATTAATGAATTGTAAATTAAGTTGGAACAATAGCTTTAGAGCTCCGATCAATCTTTCCAACGAGATATAATACGCTCCAAACGGATAAACACACAGCAAGATATGAGTGTCACAAATACTTAGCCTTATCTCTATGATTTAGCGTTTTCAGCGAAAATAGAGCACTTTTAGCGTAAATACAGTGTATTTTAGTAATTTGGCAATCATCCCTTGATATTTTGAAACAAGCGCCTGAAGACAAGTTTTAGAACTCGGAAAGATGTTTCCAACGAGATATAAAACGATTTCAACGGCACAAAATAGAGTAAGATATGATCGCATCAAATTCTACACGAGTTCGGAGTAAAATCAGAAACATTTGTGAATATATGGTTAATCTGTAACTTTTAATTAATGCATTCTAAATGAAGTTGGAACAATAGCTTTAGATCTCCGATCTATCTTTCCAACGAGATATAATACGCTCTAAATGGATAAACACACACCAAGATATGAGTGTCACAAATAGTTAGCCTTACCTCTATGATTTAGCATTTTCAGCGAAAATAGAGCACTTTTAGCGTAAATACATTGTATTTCAGTAATTAGGAAATCATTCCTTGATACTTTGAAACCCGCGCCTGAAGACAAGTTTTAGAACTCGGTAAGATCGTTCCAACGAGATATTAAACGCTTTCCACGGCACAAAATAGAGCAAGATATGATCGCATCAAATTTTACACGAGTTCGGAGTGAAATCAGAAACATTTGTGAATATATGGTTAATCTGTAACTTTTAATTAATGCATTATAAATTAAGTTGAAACAATAGCTTTAGAGCCCTGATCTATATTTCCAACGAGATATAATACGCTCGAAACGGATAAACACCCAGCAAGATATGAGTGTCACAAATACTTAGCCTAATCTCTATGATTTAGCGTTTTCAGCGACAATAGAGCACTTTTAGCGTAAATACTGTGTATTTTTGAAATTAGGCAATCATCCCTTGATATTTTGAAACCAGCGCCTGAAGACATGTTTTAGAACTCGATAATATCTTTCTAACGAGATATTAAACGCTTTCAACGGCACAAAATAGAGCAAGATATGATCGCATCAAATTCTACACCAGTTCGGAGTGAAATCAGAAACATTTGTCAATATATGGTTAATCTGTAACTTTTAATTAATGCATTGTAAATTAAGTTGGAACAATAGCTTTAGATCTCCGATCTATCTTTCCAAAGAGATATAATAAGCTCCAAACGGATAAACCCACAGCAAGATATGAGTGTCACAAATACTTAGCCTTATCTCTATGATTTAGCGTTTTCAGCGAAAATAGAGCACTTTTAGCGTAAATACAGTGTATTTTAGTAATTAGGCAATCATCCCTTTATATTCTGAAACCAGATCCTGAAGACAAGTTTTAGAACTCGGTATGATCTTTCAACGAGATATTAAACGCTTTCAACAGCACAAAATAGAGGAATTTATGATCACATTTAATTTTACACGAGTTCGGAGTGAAATGAGAAACATTTGTGAATATATGGTTAATCTGTAACTTTTAATTAATGCATTGTAAATGAAGTTGGAATAATAGCTTTACAGCTTCGATCTATCTTTCCAACGCGATATAATACGCTCGAAACGGATAAACACACAGCAAGATATGAGTGTCATAAATACTTAGCCTTATCTTTATGATTTAGCGTTTTCAGCAAAAATAGAGCACTTTTAGCGTAAATACAGTGCATTTTAGTAATTAGGCAATCGTCCCTTCATATGTTGAAACCAGCGCCTGAAGACATGTTTTAGAACTCGGTAAGAACTTTCCAACGAGATATTAAACGCTTTCAACGGCACAAAATAGAGCAAGATATGATCGCATAAAATTCTACACGAGTTCGGAGTGAAATCAGAAACATTTGTGAATATATAGTTAATCTGTAACTTTTAATTAATGCATTGTAATTTAAGTTGGAACAATAGCTTTAGAGCTCCGATCTATCTTTCCAACGAGATATAATACGCTTCAAATGGATCAACACACAGCAAGATATGAGTGTCACACATACTTAGCCTTATCTCTATGATTTAGCGTTTTCAGCGAAAACAGAGAACGTTTAGCGTAAATAGAGTGTATTTTAGTAATTAGGCAATCATCCCTTGATACTTTGAAACCAGCGCCTGAAGACAAGTTTTAGAACTCGGTAAGATGTTTCCAACGAGATATTAAACACTTTCAACGGCACAAAATAGAGCAAGATATGATCGCATCAAATTCTACCCGAGTTTGGAGTGAAATCAGAAACATTTGTGAATATATGGTTAATCTGTAACTTTTACATAATGCATTCTAAATTAAGTTGGAACAATAGCTTTAGAGTTCCAATCTATCTTTCCAACGAGATATAATACGCTCCAAACGGATAAACACTCAGCAAGATATGAGTGTCACAAATACTTAGCCTTATCTCTATGATTTAGCGTTTTCAGCGAAAATAGAGCACTTTTCGCGTAAATACAGTGTATTTTAGTAATTAGGCAATCATCCCTTTATATTTTGAAACCAGCGCCTGAAGACAAGTTTTATAACTCGGTAAGCGCTTTCCAACGAGATATTAAACGCTTTCAACGGCACACAATAGAGCAAGATATGATCGCCTCAAATTCTACCCGAGTTTGGAGTGAAATCAGAAACATTTGTGAATATATGGTTAATCTGTAACTTTTACATAATGCATTCTAAATTAAGTTGGAACAATAGCTTTAGAGCTCCGATCTATCTTTCCAACGAGATATAATACGCTCGAAACGGATAAACACACAGCAAGATATGAGTGTCACAAATACTTATCCTTATCTCTATGATATAGCGTTTTCAGCGAAAATAGAGTACTTTTAGCGTAAATACAGTGTATTTTAGTAATTCGGCAATCATCCCTCGATAATTTGAAACCAGCACCTGAAGACAAGTTTTATAACTCGGTAAGAGCTTTCCAACTAGAAATTAAACGCTCTGAACGGCACAAAATAGAGCAAGATATGAGTGTCACAAATAATTAGCCTTATCTCTATGATTTAGCGTTTTCAGCGAAAATAGAGCACTTTTACCGTAAATACAGTGTATTTTAGTAATTTGGCAATCATCCCTTGATATTTTGAAACCAGCGCCTGAAGACAAGTTTTAGAACTCGGTAAGATGTTTCCAACGAGATATAAAACGCTTTCAACGGCACCAAATAGAGCAAGATATGATCGCATCAAATTCTACACGAGTTTGGAGTGAACTCAGAAACATTTGTGAATATATGGTTAATCTGTAACTTTTAATTAATGCATTGTAAATGAAGTTCGATTAATAGCTTTAGATCTCCGATCTATCTTTCCAACGAGATATAATTCGCTTCAAACGGATAAACACACAGCAAGATATGAGTGTCACAAATACTTAGCCTTGTCTCTATAATTTAGCGTTTTCAGCGAAAATAGAGCACTTTTAGCGTAAATACTGTGTATTTTAGTAATTAGGCAATCATCCCTCGATATTTTGAAACCCGCGCCTGAAGACATGTTTTAGAACTCGATAATATCTTTCCAACGAAATATTAAATGCTTTCAACGGCACAAAATAGAGCAAGATATGATCGCATCAAATTCTACACCAGTTCGGAGTGAAGTCAGAAACATTTGTCAATATATGGTTAATCTGTAACTTTTAATTAATGCATTGTAAATTAAGTTGGAACAATAGCATTAGAGCTCCGATCTATCTTTCCAACGAGATATAATACGCTCCAAACGGATAAATACACAGCAAGATATGAGTGTCACAAATACTTAGCCTTATCTCTATGATTTAGCGTTTTCAGCGAAAATAGAGTACTTTTAGCTTAAATACAGTGTATTTAAGTAATTAGGCAATCATCCCTTGATATTTTGAAACCAGAGCCTGAAGACAAGTTTTAGAACTCGGTAAGATATTTCCAACGAGATATTAAACGCTTTCAACGGCACAAAATAGAGCATGATATGATCGCATCACATTCTACACGAGTTCGGAGTGAAATCAGAAACATTTGTGAATATATGGTTAAACTGTAACTTTTAATTAATGCATTGTAAATGAAGTTGGAACAATAGCTTTAGATCTCCTATCTATCTTTCCAACGAGATATAATACGCTCCAAATGGATAAACACACAGCAAGATATGAGTGTCACAAATACTTAGCCTTATCTCTATGATTTAGCGTTTTCAGCGAAAATAGAGCACTTTTAGCATAAATACAGTGTATTTCAGTAATTAGACCATCATCCCTTGATATATTGAAACCCGCGCCTGAAGAAAAGTTTCAAAACTCGGTAAGATCTTTCCAACGAGATATTAAACAATTTCAACGACACAAAATAGAGCAAGATATGATCGCATCAAATTCTACACGAGTTCAGAGTGAAATCAGAAACATTTGTAATAATAATAATAATAATAATAATAATAATAATAATAATAATAATAATAATAATAATAATAATAATAATAATAATAATAATAATAATAATAATAATAATAATAATAATAATAATAATAATAATAATAATAATAATAATAATAATAATAATAATAATAATAATAATAATAATAATAATAATAATAATAATGATGATGATGATGATAATAATGATGATGATGATGATGATAATAATAATAATAATAATAAAAATCAAGGGATGATTGCCAAATTACTAAAATACACTGTATTTACGCTAAAAGTGCTCTATTTTCGCTGAAAACGCTAAATCTTAGAGATAAGGCTAAGTATTTGTGACACTCATATCTTGCTGTGTGTTTATCCGTTTGGAGCGTATTATATCTCGTTGGAAAGATATTTCGGGGCTCAAAAGCTATTGTTCCAACTTCATTTACAATGCATTAATTAAAAGTTACAGATTAACCATATATTCACAAATGTTTCTGATTTCACTCTGAACTCGTGTAGAATTTGATGCGATCATATCTTGCTCTATTTCGTGCCGTTGAAAGCGTTTAATATCTCGTTGGAAAGATCATAATGAGTTCTAAACCTTTCCTTCAGGCGCTGGTTTCAATATATCAAGGGATGACTGCATAATTACTAAAATACACTGTATTTACGCTAAAAGTGCTCTATTTTCGTTGAAAACGCTAAATCATAGAGATAAGGCTAAGTATTTGTGACACTCATATCTTGCTGTGTGTGTATCCGTTTGGAGCGTATTATATCTCGTTGGAAAGATAGATCGGAGCACTAAAACTATTGTTCCAACTTCACTTACAATGCATTAGTTAAAAGTTACATATTAACCATATATTCACAAATGTTTCTGATTTCACTCTGAACTCGTGTAGAATTTGATGCGATCATATCTTGCTCCTTGTTGTGCCGTTGAAAGCGTTTAATATCTCGTTTGAAAGATATTACCGAGTTCTAAAACTTGTATTCAGGCGCTGGTTTCAAAAAATCAAGGGATTATCGCCTAATTACTAAAATACACTGTATTTACGCTAAAAGTGCTCTTTTTTAGCTGAAAACGCCAAATCATAGAGATAAGTCTAAGTATTTGTGACACTCATATCCTGCTGTGTGTTAATCCGTTTGGGGCTTATTATATCTCGTTGGAAAGATAGATCGGAGCTCTAAAGCTATTGTTCCAACTTCATTTACAATGCATTAATTAAAAGTTACATATTAACCATATATAAACAAATGTTTCTGATTTCACTCTGAACTCGTGTAGAATATGATGCGATCATATCTTGCTTTATTTTGTGCCATTGAAAGCGTTTAATATCTCGTTGGAAAGATCTTACCAAGTTCTAAAACTTGTCTTCAGGCGCTGGTTTCAAAATAGCAAGGGATGATTGCCTAATTACTAAACTACACTGTATTTACGCTAAAAGTGCTCTATTTTCGCTGAAAACGCTAAATCATAGAGATAAGGCTAAGTATTTGTGACACTCATATCTTGATGTGTGTTTATCCGTTTGGAGCGTATTATATCTCGTTGGAAAGATAGATCGGAGATCTAAAGCTATTGTTCCAACTTCATTTACAATGCATTAATTAAAAGTTACATATTAACCATATATTCCCAAATGTTTCTGAATTCTCTCCGAACTCGTGTAGAATTTGATGCGATCATATCATGCTCTATTTTGTGCCGTTGAAAGCGTTTAATATCTCGTTGGAAACATCTTACCGAGTTCTCAAACTTGTCTTCAGGCGCTGGTTTCAAAGTATCAAGGGATGATTGCCTAATTACTAAAACACACTGTATTTACGCTAAAAGTGCTCTATTTTCGCTGAAAACGCTAAATAATAGAGATAAGGCTAATTATTTGTGACACTCATATCTTGCTGTGTGTTTATCCGTTTGGAGCGTATTTTATCTCATTGGAAATATAGATCGGAGCTCTAACGCTATTGTTCCAACTTCATTTACAATGCATTAATTAAAAGTTAAAGATTAATCATATATTCACAAATAAATCATAGAGATAAGGCTAAGTATTGGTGACACTCATATCTTGCTGTGTGTTTATTCGTTTGGAGCGTATTATATCTCGTTGGAAAGATAGATCGGCGCTCTAAAGCTATTGTTCCAACCTAATTTACAATGCATTAATTAAAAGTTACAGATTAACCATATATTGACGAATGTTTCTGATTTCACTCCGAACTGGTGTAGAATTTGATGCGATCATATCTTGCTCTATGTTGTGCCGTTGAAAGCGTTTAATGTCTCGTTGGAAAGATATTATCGAGTTCTAAAACATGTCTTCAGGCGCTGGTTTAAAAATATCAATGGACGATTGCCTAATTACTAAAATACACAGTATTTACGCTAAAAGTGCTCTATTTTCGCTGAAAACGCTAAATCATAGGGATAAGGCTAAGTATTTGTAACACTCATATCTTGCTGTGTGTTTATCCGTTTGAAGCGTATTATATCTCGTTGGAAAGATAGATCGGAGGTATAAAGCTATTGTTCCAACTTCATTTACAATGCATTAATTAAAAGTTACAGATTAACCATATATTCACAAATGTTTCTGATTTCACTCCGAACTCGTGTAGAGTTTGATGCGATCATATCTTGCTCTATTTTGTGCCGTTGAAAGCGTTTTATATCTCGTTAGAAACATCTTACCGAGTTCTAAAACTTGTCTTCAGGCGCTGGTTTCAAAGTATCAAGGGATGATTGCTAAATTACTAAAATACACTGTATTTACGCTAAATGTGCTCTATTTTCGCTGAAAACGCTAAATCATAGAGATAAGGCTAATTATTTGTGACACTCATATCCTGCTGTGTGTTTATCCGTTTGGAGCGTATTATATCTCGTTGGAAAGATTGATCGGAGCTTTAAAGCTATTGTTGCAGATTCATTTACAATGCATTAATTAAAAGTTACAGATTAACGATATATTCACAAATGTTTCTGATTTCACTCCGAACTCGTGTAGAACTTGATGCGATCATATCTTGCTCTTTGTTGTGCCGTTGAAAGCGTTTAATATCTCGTTTGAATGATCTTACCGAGTTCTAAAACTTGTCTTCAGGCGCTGGTTTCAAACAATCAAGTGATTATTGCTTAATTACTAAAATACACTGTATTTACGCTAAATGTGCTCTATTTTAGCTGAAAACGCTAAATCATAGAGATAAGGCTAAGTATTTGTGACACTCATACCCTACTGAGTGTTTATCCGTTTGGGGCGTATTATATCTCGTTGAAAAGATAGATCGGAGCTCTAAAGCTATTGTTCCAACTTCATTTACAATGCATTAATTAAAAGTTACATATTAACCATATATTCACAAATGTTTCTGATTTCACTCCGAACTCGTGTAGAATTTGAGGCGATCACATCTTGCTCTATTTTGTGCCGTTGAAAGCGTTTAATATCTCGTTGGAAAGATCTTACCGAGTTCTAAATCTTGTCTTCAGTCGCGGGTTTCAAAGTATCAAGGGATGATTGCCTCAGTACTGAAATACACTGTATTTACGCTAAAAGTGCCCTATTTTCGCTGAAAACGCTAAATCATGGAGATAAGGCTAAGTATTTGTGACACTCATATCTTGCTGTGTGTTTATCCATTTGGAGCGTATTATATCTCGTTGGAAATATAGATGGGAAATCTAAAGCTATTGTTCCAACTTCATTTACAATGAATTAATTAAAAGTTACAGATTAACCATATATTCAAAAATGTTTCTGATTTCACTCCGAACTCGTGTAGAATGTGATGCGATCATATCATGCTCTATTTTGTACCGTTGAAAGCGTTTAATATCTCGTTGGAAAGATCTTACCGAGTTCTAAAACTTGTCTTCAGGCTCTGGTTTCAGAATATCAATGGATGATTGCCTAATTACTAAAATACACTTTATTTACGCGAAAAGTGCTCTATTTTTGCTGAAACGCTAAATCATAGAGATAAGGCTATGTATTTGTGACACTCATATCTTGCTGTGTGTTTATCCGTTTGGATCGTATTATATCTAGTTGGAAAGATAGATCGGAGCTCTAAAGCTATTGTTCCAACTTCATTTACAATGAATTAATTAAAAGTTACAGATTAACCATATATTCACAAATGTTTCTGATTTCACTCCGACCTCGTGTAGAATTTGATGCGATCATATCTTGCTCTATTTTGTGCCGTTGAAAGCGTTGTAAATATCATACCGAGTTCTAAAACTTGTCTTCAGTCGCTGTTTTCAAAATATCAATGGATGATTGCCTAATTACTAAAATACACTGTAATTACGTTAAAGTGCTCTATTTTCGCTGAAAACGCTAAATCATAGAGATAAGGCTAAGTATTTGTGACACTCATTTCTTGCTGTGTGTTTATCCATTTGGAGCATATTATATCTCGTTGGAAATATAGATCGGGGCTCTAAAGCTATTGTTCCAACTTCATTCACAATGCATTAATTAAAAGTTACAGATTAACCATATATTCAGAAATGTTTCTGATTTCACTCCGAACTCGTGTAGAATTTGATGCGATCATATCTTGCTCTATTTTGTGCCGTTGAAAGCGTTAAATATCTCGTTTAAAATACCATACCGAGTTCTCAAACTTTTCTTCAGGCGCTGGTTTCAAAATATAAAGGGATGATTGCCTAATTTCTAAAATACACAGTATTTACACTAAAAGTGCTCTATTTTAGCTGAAAATGCTAAATCATAGAGATAAGGCTAAGTATTTGTGACACTCATATCCTGCTGTGTGTTTATCCGTTTGGGGCGTATTATATCTCGTTGGAAAGATAGATCGGAGCTCTAAAGCTATTGTTCCAACTTCATTTACAATGAATTAATTAAAAGTTACAGATTAACCATATATTCACAAATGTTTCTGATTTCACTCCGATCTCGTGTAGAATTTGATGCGATCATATCTTGCTCTAATTTGTGTCGTTGAAAACGTTTAATATCTCGTTGGAAAGATCTTACCGAGTTTTAAAACTTGTCTTACGGCCCTGGTTTCAAAATATCAAGGGAGGATTGCCTAATTACTAAATTACACTGTATTTACGCTAAAAGTGCTCTATTTTCGCTGAAAACGCTAAATCATAGAGATAAGGCTAAGTATTTGTGACACTCATATCCTGCTGTGTGTTTATCCGTTTTGGGCGTATTATATCTCGTTGGAAAGATAGATCAGAGCTCTAAAGCTATTGTTCCAACTTCATTTACAATGAATTAATTGGAAGTTACAGATTAACCATATATTCATAAATGTTTCTGATTTCACTCCGAACTCGTGTAGAATTTGATACGATCATATCTTGCTCTCTTTTGTGCCGCTGAAAGCGTTTAATATCTCGTTGGAAAGATCTTACCGAGTTCTAGAACTTGTCTTCAGCCGTTGGTTTCAAAATATCAATTATGATTGCGTAATTACTAAAATACACTGTATTTACGCTAAAAGTGCTCTATTTTCGCTGAAAACGCTAAATCTTAGAGATAAGGCTATGTATTTGTGACACTCATATCTTGCTGTGTGTTTATCCGTTTGGAGCGTATTATATCTCGTTCGAAAGATAGATCGGAGCTCTAAAGCTATTGTTCCAACTTCATTTACAATGCATTAACTAAAAGTTACCGATTAACCATATATTCACAAATGTTTCTGATTTCAGTCCGAACTTGTGTAGAATGTGATGCGATCATATCATGCTCTATTTTGTGCTGTTGAAAGCGTTTAATATCTCGTTGGAAAGATCTTACCGAGTTCTAAAACTTGTCTTCAGGCTCCGGTTTCAGAATATCAAGGGATGATTGCCTAATTACTAACATACACTGTATTTACGCTAAAAGTGCTCTATTTTCGCTGAAAACGCTAAATCGTAGAGATAAGTCTAAGTAATTGTGACACTCATATCTTGCTGTGTGTTTATCCGCTTGGAGCGTATTATATCTCGTTGGAAAGATAGATCGGAGATCTAAAGATATTGCTCCAACTTCATTTACAATGCATTAATTAAAAGTTAGAGATAAACCATATATTCACAAATGTTTCTAATTTCACTCCGAACTCGTGTAGAATTCGATGCGATCATATCATGCTCTATTTTGTGGCGCTGAAAGCGTTTAATATCTCGTTCGAAAGATCTTACCGAGTTCTAAAACTTGTCTTCAGGCTCCAGTTTCAGAATATCAAGGGATGATTGAATAATTACTAAAATACACTGTATTTACGCTAAAAGTGCTTTATTTTCGCTGAAAACGCTAAATCATAGAGATAAGGCTAAGTATTTGTGACACTCGTATCTTGCTGTGTGGGTATCCGTTTGGAGCGTATTATATCTCGTTGGAAAGATAGATCGGAGCTCTAAAACTATTGTTCCAACTTCATTTACAATGGATTAGTTAAAAGTTACATATTAACCATATATTCACAAATGTTTCTGATTTCACTCCGAACTCGTGTAGTATTTGATGCGATCACATCTTGCTCTTTGTTGTGCCATTGAAAGCGTTTAATATCTCGTTTGAAAGATCATACCGAGTTATAAAACTTGTCTTTAGGCGCGGGTTTCAAAATATCAAGGGATGATTGCCTAATTTTCAAAATACACTGTATTTACGCTAAAAGTGCTCTATTTTCGCTGAAAACGCTAAATCATAGAGATAAGGCTAAGTATTTGTGACACTCATATCTTGCTGTGTGTTTATCCATTTGGAGCGTTTTATATCTCGTTGGAAAGATAGATCGGAGCTCTAAAGCTATCGTTCCAACTTCATTAACAATGCATTAATTAAAAGTTACAGATTAACGATATATTCAAAAATGTTTCTGATTTCACTCCGAACTCGTGTAGAATTTGATGCGATCATATCTTGATCTATTTTGTGCCGTTGAAAACGTCTAATATGTCGTTTGAAAGATCTTACTGAGTTCTAAAACTTGTCTTCAGGCGCTGGTTTTAAAATATCAAGGGATGATTGCCTAATTACTAAAATACACTGTATTTACGCTAAAAGTGCTCTATTTTCGCTGAAAACGCTAAATCATAGAGATAAGGCTAAGTATTTATTACACTCATATCTTGCTGTGTGTTTATCCGTTTGGAGCGTATTATATCTCGTTGCAAAGATAGATCGGAGCTCTATAGCTATTGTTCCAACTTCATTTACAATGCATTAATTAAAAGTTACAGATTAACAATATATTCACAAATGTTTCGTGCGAAATATAGTCCCAAATACTTAGCCTTATCTCTATGATTTAGCGTTTTCAGCAAAAATAGAGCACTTTTAGCGTAAATACAGTGTATTTTAGTAATCAGGCAATCAACCCTTGATTTTAGCAAGATATGATCGCATCAAATTGAGCAAGATATGATCGCATCAAATGCTACACGAGTTCGGAGCTCAAATTCTACTCAAATTGAGCAAGAAATATTTATGAATATATGGTTAATCTGTAACTTTTAATTAATGCATTGTAAATGAAGGTTGAACAATATCCTTATAGCTACGATCTATCTATCCTTATAGCGAAACTAGAGCACTTTTAGCGTAAATACAGTGTATTTTAGTAATTCGGCAATCATCCCTCGATATTTTTAAACCAGGGCCTGATGACAAGTTTTAAAACTCGGTAAGATCTGTCCAAAGATATTAAACGATTTCAACGGCACAAAATAGAGCAAGATATGATCGCATCAAATTCTACACGAGTTCGGAGTGAAATCAGAAACATTTGTGAATATATGGTTAATATGTAACTTTTAATTAATTCATTGTATATTAAGTTGGAACAATAGCTTTAGAGATCCGATCTATCTTTCCAACGAGATATAATACGCTCGAAACGGATAAACACACAGTAAGATATGAGTGTCACAAATACTTAGCTTTATCTCTATGATTTAGCGTTTTCAGCGAAAATAGAGTACTTTTAGCGTAAATACAGTGTATTTTAGTAATTCGGCAATCATCCCTCGATAATTTGAAACCAGCACCTGAAGACAAGTTTTAGAACTCTTTAAGAGCTTTCCAACGAGATATTAAACGCTTTCAACAGCACAAAATAGAGCAAGATATGAGCGCATCAAATTCTACACGAGTTCGGAGTGAAATCAGAAACATTTGTGAATATATGGTTAATCTGTATCTTTTGATTAATAAATTGTAAATTAAGTTGGAACAATAGATTTAGAGCTCCGATCTAGCTTTCCAACGAGATATAATACGCTCCAAACGGATAAACACACAGCAAGATATGAGTGTCACAAATAATTAGCCTTATCTCTATGATTTAGCGTTTTCAGCGAAAATAGAGCACGTTTAGCGTAAATACAGTGTATTTTAGTAATTTGGCAATCATCCCATGATATTTTGAAACCAGCGCCTGAAG
>CAMAPE010000071.1:1897500-1917500 GCA_945859875.1 Cuscuta europaea | reverse complement strand
TCTGATTTCACTCCGAACTCGTGTAGAATTTGATGCGATCATATCTTGTGCCGTTGAATTTTATCCATTTGCTCTATTTTGTGCCGTTGAAAGCATTTAATATCTCGTGGGAAAGATCTTACCGAGTTCTAAAACTCGTCTTCAGGCGCTGATTTCAAAATATCAAGTGATTGCCTAATTAATAAAATACACTGTATTTACGCTAAAAGTGCTCTATTTTTGATGAAAACGCTAAAAGTGCTCTATTTTTTATGAAAACGCTAAAAGTGCTTTATTTTTTATGAAAATGCTGTGTGTTTATCCGTTTGGATCGTATTATATATCGTTATAAAGATAGATCGGAGCTCTAAAGCTATTGTTCCAACTTCATTTACAATGCATTAATTAAAAGTTACAGATTAACCATATATTCACAAATGTTTCTGATTTCACTCCGAACTCGTGTCGAATTTGATGCGATCACATCTTGCTCTATTTTGTGCCGTTGAAAGCGTTTAATATCTCGTTGGAAAGTTCTTACCTAGTTCTAAAACATGTCTTCAGGCGCGGGTTTCAAAGTATCATGGGATGATTGCCTAATTACTGAACTACACTGTATTTACGTTAAAAGTGCTCTATTTGCGCTGAAAACGCTAAATCATAGAGATAAGGAAAAGTATTTGTGTCACTCATATCTTGCTGTGTGTTTATCCGTGTGGATCGTATTATATCTCGTTGGGAAGATAGATCGGAGCTCTAAAGCTATTGTTCCAACTTCATTTACAATGCATTAATTAAAAGTTACAGATTAACCATATATTCACAAATGTTTCTGATTTCACTCCGAACTCGTGTAGAATTTGAGGCGATCACATCTTGCTCTATTTTGTGCCGTTGAAAGCGTTTAATATCTCGTTGGAAAGTTCTTACCTAGTTCTAAAACATGTCTTCAGGCGCTGGTTTCAATTTTTTTTGGATAAAATGTAAATGTATATATATCCAGAAAATAGCATTGTACAATGCATCACAGAAAAAAAAATCAGAAAACTATCTAAGTCAGCATGCTAACCTAAAATAGTATCTACCGTATCTGCCTCCCTCCCCCCACCCCCACCCTGCGGTAAGGGTAGGGAGAGAGGAAAAAATTTTCAGAAGCCCGAAGGGCATCACAAAAACACAATCCAAGAATGGCACGGGACAGGCCCCGGCTCATTCATCAAAAGTCTACAAAAGAAAATCCCAGCAGTCCAGGCCGAATTAAAACTCTACCCTGCATCGAACATCACAATTAGTAACCATGGGCCGCAGGCCTAAAAAGGCCCGCCCCAGTTTGGTATCCCAGCTGCACTGAAGTCCTCTAGCAGTCCAGCATCACCAGCATCACACGCATGGGCCGAAAATCCAATCCAGGCGATGGCCCACCCGCAAATCAGCCCACAGCAGCATCCCAAGGCTCCATCCGCTTAGCTCTAGGGTTACCAGCGGTCAGCCTAGAATCCAAACATCCTCCATCGCTTCACGCAGCGCCGCATCTGTACGAGTGCCAATTTGAATTTTGAAATGAACTGCTACAGTAGCCGACAGGCTGGCGAGGCAGGCGGTCCAATCAGCTTTCGTCAGAAGACGTCGTTGACTTCCCGGTCTCCTTCACCGGCAAAGCACCGGCCGGTCAAAGATAGCAGAAGATACCCAGAATCGTCACGCTCGCTCGTGACCACCATCTTCCCTCCCCCCACCCCACCAGGTTCCGGCGACATCCCGGCGGTCAGGCAGAAGAGTAAAAGTGTACGTAACATGCCGGAAAGTAGCGTCTGGCGGTTCCAACCCCAGCACACCGGAGGTTATCCCCGGCGAATCCCAGAGCGCTTTCAAACTTAGAACCACGAAAAATATTTCCCTACCACGAGAATCAACTCCGGTGGCCTGTAATCGCATCAGACCCCCCGTATTTTATCTCCGGCAACCTGTCACCCAAACCACACCCCAGACCCCCACCTGGCCCCGGCAACGACCAGGCTTTCCGATGGCCGGAGAACGGAGAAAGAACAATAGAAACAACCGGAAAGTAACCAAGCCCAACTGGAAATCCCCCCTTCACCCCCACCCCCGTTTGGCCCCGGCAACCCCAAACGGCATTGGTAGGAAGCGTCAAAGGGCAGTAGGACAGTAGCCGGACACTCGTAGCAAACAGGCGGTTCCAACCCCAGATTCCGGTGGTCTTCTCCGGCGACACCTGTAAACTTTCAGACCAAAACCCATCCAAATAGTCCCAAATCGAAGCAAACATCACAGAGGACCCTGTAGTCGCCACAGCCCCGCCATTTGTCAACTCCGGTCAAACCTCAACCAAATCAACAGGATAAACAAGCGTCCACATTAGAAAAAAGCAAAAACCTCCGAACCGTCAAGCCGGAATCCATGGCGTAGCTTCCACCTCCATTTCCAGAGAACCTTCCGGCGACCCAAACAAGAATTTTACCTCCGGTAAGAATCTCCCATAAGAAACGTAACCAGACCATCATCCTCCCCAACCTCGTCACTGTACATGCCACCCCACACGCAGTGACCCCGGCCGGCCAGATCAACAGCGATGACCAGTACGTCCAGGAACTCCATCCCCAAGATTCAACCTGTTCAAGCACCATCAGAACCCACCAGTAACAAATCGCATCAGCCCCGTCATGGAATAACCCAGCTCAAAACCAACCTTCTTCTCCATAAATTCTGACCAGAAAAACTCCTGCGAATCTGCCATCGACCTTCAACCACGAACCTAGAACCTCACCTTCCAGGAGTTCCATTTCGCACCAGACCAGTAGCCATCACCTTTACGTCACCAACTCAAAACCTCCCTGGATCAAGGCCGCCATCAGTGATGACCATGAATCCAGCACGGCTGGACTTCCTTTCAGCAACGAACGAAGCTCAGCTTCCAGAATCAAGCAATATCACTCCATAAAAGACCAATTTCCAAACACCAAGTAACCAAGAACATCCCACCTAAGTGGGAAATTTTCCAAAAAATTCGTATTGAACATCAACAAAACCAGCCCACCGGAGCCAAGAGGGCCCCGGCGGCGGCGACCACCGTGAGTGGCGGCGCCGGGAGGAGGGGGAAGAGAGAGCAACCTAGGATCGAATTCCTAGTGAGAGAAGCTCTCAACTCTCTCTAGGACCCCATATCTTTACGAGTTCTAGGCGCTGGTTTCAACATATCAAGGGACGATGACCTAATTACTAAAATACACTGTATTTACGCTAAAAGTGCTCTATTTTTGCTGAAAACGGTAAATCATAGAGATAAGGCTAAGTATTTCTGACACTCGTATCTTGCTGTGTGTTTATCCATTTGGATCTTATTATATCTCGTTGGAAAGATAGATCGGAGCTCTAAAGCTATTGTTCCAACTTCATTTACATTGCATTAATTAAAAGTTACATATTAACCATATATTTACAAATGTTTTTGATTTCACTCCGAAGTCGTGTAGAATTTGATGCGATCATATCTTGCTCTAATTTTTGCCGTTGAAAGCGTTTAATATCTCGTTGGAACGATCTTACCTAGTTCTAAATCTTGTCTTCTGGCGCTGGTTTTAAAATGTCAAGGGATGATTTCTTAATTACTAAAATACACTGAATTTACGCTAAAAGTGCTCTATTTTCGCTGAAAACGCTAAATCATAGAGATAAGGCTGTCTTTGTGACACTCATATCTTGCTGTGTGTTTATCCGTTTGGAGCGTATTATATCTCGTTGGAAAGATAGATCTAAGATCTAAAGCTATTGTTCTAACTTAATTTACAATTCATTAATTAAAAGTTACAGATTAATCATATATTCACAAATGTTTCTGATTTCACCTCGAACTCGTGTAGAATTTGATGCGATCACATCTTGCTCTATTTTGTGCCGTTGAAAGCGTTTAATATCTCGTTGGAAAGTTCTTACCTAGTTCTAAAACATGTCTTCAGGCAATGGTTTCAACATATCAAGGGACGATGGCCTAATTACTAAAATACACTGTATTTACGTTAAAAGTGCTCTATTTGCGCTGAAAACGCTAAATCATAGAGATAAGGCTAAGTATTTGTATCACTCATATCTTGCTGTGTGTTTATCCGTGTGGATCGTATTATATCTCGTTGGGAAGATAGATCGGAGCTCTAAAGCTATTGTTCCAACTTCATTTACAATGCATTAATTAAAAGTTACAGATTAACCATATATTCACAAATGTTTCTGATTTCACTCCGAACTGGTGTAGAATTTGAGGCGATCACATCTTGCTCTATTTTGTGCCGTTGAAATCGTTTAATATCTCTTTGGAAAGTTCTTACCTAGTTCTAAAACATGTCTTCAGGCGCTGGTTTCAACATATCAAGGGACGATGGCCTAATAACTAAAATACACTGTATTTACGCTAAAAGTGCTCTATTTTTGATGAAAACGCTGAATCATAGAGATAAGGCTAAGTATTTGTGACACTCATATCTTGCTGTGTGTTTATCCGTTTGGACCGTATTATATCTAGTTGGAAAGATAGATCGGAGCTCTAAAGCTATTGTTCCAACTTCATTTACAATGATTTAATTAAAACTTACAGATTAACCATATATTCACAAATGTTTCTGATTTCACTCCGAACTCGTGTAGAATTTGATACGATCATATCTTGCTCTATTTTGTGCCGCTGAAAGCGTTTAATATCTCGTAGGAAAGATCATACCGAGTTCTAGAACTTGTCTTCAGGAGCTGGTTTCAAAATATCAAGGGGTTATTGCCTAATTATTAAAATTCACTGTATTTACGCTAAAAGTGCTCTATTTTCGCTGAAAACGCTAAATCATAGGGATAAGGATAAGTATTTGTGTCACTCATATCTTTCTGTGTGTTTATCCGTTTGGATCGTATTATATATCGTTATAAAGATAGATCGGAGCTCTAAAGCTATTGTTCCAACTTCATTTACAATGCATTAATTAAAAGTTACAGATTAACCATATATTCACAAATGTTTCTGATTTCACTCCGAACTCGTGTAGAATTTGAGGCGATCACATCTTGCTCTATTTTGTGCCGTTGAAAGCGTTTAATATCTCGTTAGAAAGATCTTACAGAGTTCTAAAACTTGTCTTCAGGCGCGGGTTTCAAAGTCTCATGGGATGATTGCCTAATTACTGAACTACACTGTATTTACGTTAAAAGTGCTCAATTTGCGCTGAAAACGCTAAATCATAGAGATAAGGCTAAGTATTTGTGTCACTCATATCTTGCTGTGTGTTTATCCGTGTGGATCGTATTATATCTCGTTGGGAAGATAGATCGGAGCTCTAAAGCTATTGTTCCAACTTCATTTACAATGCATTAATTAAAAGTTACAGATTAACCATATATTCACAAATGTTTCTGATTTCACTCCGAACTCGTGTAGAATTTGAGGCGATCACATCTTGCTCTATTTTGTGCCGTTGAAAGCGTTTAATATCTCGTTGGAAAGTTCTTACCTATTTCTAAAACATGTGTTCAGGCGCTGGTTTCAACATATCAAGGGACGATGGCCTAATTACTAAAATACACTGTATTTACGCTAAAAGTGCTCTATTTTTGCTGAAAACGGTAAATCATAGAGATAAGGCTAAGTATTTCTGACACTCGTATCTTGCTGTGTGTTTATCCATTTGGATCTTATTATATCTCGTTGGAAAGATAGATCGGAGCTCTAAAGCTATTGTCCAACTTCATTTACATTGCATTAATTAAAAGTTACATATTAACCATATATTTACAAATGTTCTTGATTTCACTCCGAAGTCGTGTAGAATTTGATGCGATCATATCTTGCTCTAATGTTTGCCTTTGAAAGCGTTTAATATCTCGTTGGAACGATCTTACCTAGTTCTAAATCTTGTCTTCTGGCGCTGGTTTTAAAATGTCAAGGGATGATTGCTTAATTACTAAAATACAGTGAATTTACGCTAAAAGTGCTCTATTTTCGCTGAAAACGCTAAATCATAGAGATAAGGCTAAGTCTTTGTGACACTCATATCTTGCTGTGTGTTTATCCGTTTGGAGCGTATTATATCTCGTTGGAAAGATAGATCAGAGATCTAAAGCTATTGTTCCAACTTCATTTAGAATGCATTAATTAAAAGTTACAGATTAACCATATATTCACAAATGTTTCTGATTTCACTCCGAACTCGTGTAGAATGTGATGCGATCATATCATGCCCTATTTTGTGCCGTTGAAAGCGTTTAATATCTCGTTGGAAAGATCCTACCGAGTTCTAAAACTTGTCTTCAGGCTCTGGTTTCATAATATCAAGAGATGATTGCCTAATTACTAAAATACACCGTATTTACCCTAAACGTGCTCTATTTTCGCTGAAAACGCTAAATCATAGATATAAGGCTAAGTATTTGTGACACTCATATCTTGCTGTGTGTTTATCCGTTTGAAGCGTATTATATCTCGTTGGAAAGATAGATCGGAGCTCTAAAGCTATTGTTCCAACTTTATTTACAATGCATTAATTAAAAGTTACAGATTAACCATATATTCACAAATGTTTCTGATTCCACTCCGCACTCGTGTAGAATTTGATGCGATCATATCTTGCTCTATTTTGTGCCGTTGAAAGCGTTTAGTATCTCGTTTGAAAGACCTTACCCAGTTATCAAACTTGTCTTCAGGCGCTGGTTTCAAAATATCAAGGGATTATTGCCTAATTACTAAACTCCACTGTATTTACGCTAAAAGTGCTCTATTTTCGCTGAAAACGCTAAATCATAGAGATAAGGCTAAGTATTTGTGACACTCATATCCTGCTGTGTGTTTATCTGTTTTGGGCGTATTATATCTCGTTGGAAAGATAGATCGGAGCTCTAATTCTATTGTTCCAACTTCATTTACAATACATTAATTAAAAGTTAAAGATTAACCATATATTCACAAATGTTTCTGATTTCACTCCGAACTCGTGTAGAATTTGATGCGATCATATCTTTCTCTATTTTGTGCCGTTGAAAGCGTTTAATATCTCGTTGGAAATCTCTTACCGAGTTCTAAAACTTGTCTTCAGGCTCTGGTTTCAAAAAATCAATGGATGATTGCCTAATTACTAAAATTCACTGTACTTACGCTAAACGTGCTCTATTTTCTCTGAAAACGCTAAATCATAGAGATAAGGCTAAGTATATGTGACACTCATGTCTTGCTGAGTGTTTGTCCGTTTGGAGAGTATTATATCTCGTTGGAAAGATAGATCGGAGCTCTAAAGCTATTGTTACAACTTCATTTACAATGAATTAATTAAAAGTTACAGATTAACCATATATTCACAAATGTTTCTGATTTCACTCCGAACTCGTGTAGAATTTGATACGATCATATCTTGCTCTATTTTTTGCCGCTGAAAGCGTTTAATATCTCATTGTAAAGATCTTACCGAGTTCTAAACTTGTCTTCAGGCGCAGGTTCCAAAGTATCATGGGATGATTACCTAATTACTGAACTACACTGTATTTACGCTAAAAGTGCTCTATTTTCGCTGAAAACGCTAAATCATAGCGATAAGGCTAAGTATTTGTGACACTCATATCTTGCTGTGTGTTTATCCATTTGGAGCGTATTATATCTCGTTAGAATGTGATGCGATCATATCATGCTCTATTTTTTGCCGTTGAAAGCGTTTAATATCTCGTTGGAAAGATCTTATCGAGTTCTCAAACTTGTCTTCAGCCGCTGGTTTCAAAATATCAAGGGATGATTGCCTAATTACTAACATACACTGTATTTACGCTAAAAGTGCTCTATTTTCGCTGAAAACGCTAAATCATAGAGATAAGGCTAAGTATTTGTGACACTCATATCTTGCTGTGTGTTTATCCGTTTGGAGCGTATTATATCTAGTAGGAAAGATAGATCAGAGATCTAAAGCTATTGTTCCAACTTCATTTACAATGCATTAATTAAAAGTTACAGATTAACCATATATTCCCAAATGTTTCTGATTTCACTCCGAACTCGTGTAGAATGTGATGCGATCATATCTTGCTCTATTTTGTGCCGTTGAAAGCGTTTAATATCTCGTTGGAAAGATCTTACCGAGTTCTAAAACTTGTATTCAGGCGCTGGTTTCAAAATATCAAGGGATGATTGCCTAAAGCTATTGTTCCAACTTCATTTACAATGCATTAATTAAACGTTACAGATTAACCATATGTTCACAAATGTTTCTTATTTCACTAGGAACTCGTGTAGAATTTTATGCGATCATATCTTGCTCTATTTTGTGCCATTGAAAGCGTTTAATATCTCGTTGGAAAGATATTAGCGAGTTCTAAAACTTGTCTTCAGGCGCTGGTTTCAAAATATCAATGGATAATTGAATAATTACTAAAATACACTGTATTTACGCTAAAAGTGCTCTATTTTCGCTGAAAACGCTAAATAATAGAGATAAGGCTAATTATTTTTGACACTCATATCTTGCTGTGTGTTTATCCGTTTGGAGCGTATTTTATCTCATTAGAAATATAGATCGGAGCTCTAAATCTATTGTTCCAACTTTATTTACAATGCATTAATTAAAAGTTAAAGATTAACCATATATTCACAAATAAATCATAGAGATAAGGCTAATTATTTGTGACACTCATATCTTGCTGTGTGTTTATTCGTTTGGAGCGTATTATATCTCGTTGGAAAGATAGATCGGAGCTCTAAGGCTATTGTTCCAACTTCATTTACAATGAATTAATTAAAAGTTACAGATTAACCATATATTCACAAATGTTTCTGATTTCACTCCGAGCTCGTG
The DNA here is from genome assembly GCA_945859875.1 of Cuscuta europaea. Classification (NCBI taxonomy): domain Eukaryota; kingdom Viridiplantae; phylum Streptophyta; class Magnoliopsida; order Solanales; family Convolvulaceae; genus Cuscuta; species Cuscuta europaea. The sequence goes on along the minus strand of CAMAPE010000071.1, from coordinate 1,908,696 downwards.
TAGAATTTGATGCGATCATATCTTGCTCTATTTTGTGCCGTTGAAAGCGTTTAATACCTCGTTGGAAAGACCTTACCGACTTTTAAAACTTTTCTTCAGGCGCTGGTTTTAAAATATAAATGTATGATTACCTAATTACTAAAATACACTGTATTTACGCAAAAAGTGCTCTATTTTCGCTGAAAACGATAAATCATAGAGATAAGGCTAAGTATTTTTGACACTCATATCTTGCTGTGTGTTTATACGTTTGGAGCGTATTATATCTCGTTGGAAAGATAGATCGGAGCTCTAAAGCTATTGTCCCAACTTCATTTACAATGCATTAATTAAAAGTTACAGATTAACCATATATTCACATATGTTTCTGATTTCACTCCGAACTCCTGTAGAGCTTGATGCGATCATATCTTGCTCTATTTTATGCCGTTGAAAGCGTTTAATACCTCGTTAGAAAGATCTTACCGAGTTCTAACACATGTCTTCAGGCGCTGATTTCAAAATATAAAGGGATGATTGCTTAATTACTAAAATACACTGTATTTACGCTTAAAGTGCTCTATTTTCGCTGAAAACGATAAATCATAGAGATAAGGCTAAGTATTGGTGACACTCATATCTCGCTGTGTGTTTATCCGTTTGGAGCGTATTATATCTCTTTGGAAAAATAGATCGGAGCTCTAAAGATATTGTTCCAACTTCATTTACAATGCATTAATTAAAAGTTACGGATTAACCATATATTCACAAATGTTTCTGATTTCACTCCGAACTCGTGTAGAATTTGATGCGATCATATCTTGCTCTATTTTGTGCCGTTGAAAGCGTTTAATATCTCGTTGGAAAGATCTTTACGAGTTCTAAAATTTGCTTCAGGCTCCGGTTTCAAAATATCAAGGGCTGATTGCCTAATTACTTAAATACACTGTATTTACGCTAAAAGTGCTCTATTTTCGCTGAAAACGCTAAATCATAGAGATAAGGCTAAGTATTTGTGACACTCATATCTTGCTGTGTGTTTATCCGTTTGGATCGTATTATATATCGTTGAAAAGATACATCGGAGCTCTAAAGCTATTGTTCCAACTTCATTTACAATGCATTAATTAAATGTTACAGATGAAGCATATGTTCACAAATGTTTCTGAGTTCACTCCGAACTCGTGTAGAATTTGATGTGATCATATCTTGCTCAATTTTGTGCCGTTGAAAGCGTTTAATATCTCGTTGGAAACATCTTACCGAGTTCTAAAACTTGTCTTAAGGCGCTGGTTTCAAAATATCAAGGGATGATTGCCTAATTACTAAAATACACTGTATTTACGCTAAAAGTGACCTATTTTCGCTGAAAACGCTAAATCATAGAGATAAGGCTAACTATTTGTGACACTCATATCTTGCTGTGTGTTTATCCGTTTGGACCGTATTATATCTTGTTGGAAATATAGATCGGAGCTCTAAAGCTATTGTTCCAACTTCATTTACAGTGCATTAATTAAAAGTTACAGATTAACCATATATTCAAAAATGTTTCTGATTTTACTCCGAACTCGTGTAGAATTTGATGCGATCATATCTTGCTCTATTTTGTGCCGTTGAAAGCGTTTTATATCTCGTTGGAAACATCTTTCCGAGTTTTAAAACTTGTCTTCAGGCGCTGGTTTCATAATATCAAGGGATGATTGCCAAATTACTAAACTACACTGTATTTACGCTAAAAGTGCTCTATTTTCGCTGAAAACGCTAAATCATAGAGATAAGGCTAAGTATTTGTAACACTCATATCTTGCTGTGTGTTTATCCGTTTGGAGCGTATTATATCTCGTTGGAAAGATAGATCGGAGCTCTAAAGCTATTGTTCCAACTTAATTTACAATTCATTAATTAAAAGTTACAGATTAACCATATATTCACAAATGTTTCTGATTTCACTCTGAACTCGTGTAGAATTTGATTCGATCATATCTTGCTCTATTTTGTGCCGTTGAAAGCGTTTTATATCTCGTTGGAAACATCATACCGAGTTCTAAAACTTGTCTTCAGGCCCTGGTTTCAAAAAATCAAGGGATTATTGACTAATTACTAAACTACACTGTATTTACGCTATAAGTGCTCTATTTTAGCTGAAAACGCAAAATCTTAGAGATAAGGCTAAGTATTTGTGACACTCATATCTTGCTTTGTGTTTATCCGTTTCGAGCGTATTATATCTCGTTGGAAAGATAGATCGGAGCTCTAAAGCTATTGTTCCAACTTAATTTACAATGCATTAATTAAAAGTTACAGATTAACCATATATTCACAAATGTTTCAGATTTCACTCCGAACTCGTGTAGAATTTGATGCGATCATATCTTGCTCTATTTTGTGCCGTTGAAAGTGTTTAATATCTCGTTTCAAAGATCTTACCGATTTCTAAAACTTGTCGTCAGGCGCTGGTTTCAAAATATCTAGGGATGATTGCCTAATTACTAAAATACACTGTATTGACGCTAAAAGTGCTCTATTTTCGCTGAAAACGCTAAATCCTAGAGATAAGGCTAAGTATTTGTGACACTCATATCCTGCTGTGTGTTTATCCGTTTGGAGCGTATTATATCTCGTTGGAAAGATTGATCGGAGGTTTAAAACTATTGTTCCAACTTCATTTACAATGCATTAATTAAAATTTATAGATTAACCATATATTCACAAATGTTTCTGATTTCACTCTGAACTCGTGTAGAATTTGATGCGATCATATCTTGCTCTATTTTGTGCCGTTGAAAGTGTTTAATATCTCGTTTGAAAGATCTTACCGATTTCTAAAACTTGTCGTCAGGATCTGGTTTTACTTTTTTTTTTTGGATGAAAGGTAATTATATTAAACACCCAAAAAATAACATTTTACAATGTATCAAAGCAGTCAGAAGCACACTACCTAAGCTAGAAAAATCTAACCTAGATAAAAACGTCCCAAACAACTAAATCTGTAACTACCAAGACATGCCCCTACATCAGTAGAATAACCAAAGGAAAAACAGACTCCCTACTAATCTCAAAATCATCTCAAAAATACCTACTCCTCCCATCAAAACTTTCCTCAGTACAGAATATCTTCTAAGCTACTTGGCAAAATCCGCAGCCAGCTTAAATCCTCCTCCCCTGAATGTCCACAATTTTGCTCATTAGCAGTTTCTTTTGCTTCAGTCTCCTTGGCAGAAACCTGGTGTGTATCGATAACCTTCTTTGTTTTCAAATCCGGCGTAGCAGCAAGTTTTGGTGCGGCAGCAGCTGGTTTTGGTTTTGGTGCAGCAGCAGCAAGTTTTGGTGCAGCATGAAGTTTCGGTGCAGCAGCAGCAAGTGGTTCAGCTGGTTCCGGCGTAACAGCTACCATGCTTGGCATAGCAGCAACTTCCAGATCAGTGGGTTCAAACTCTAAAACCATAGCTTCAGCAGGTTCAATTGCATCTGCAATTACAGCAGCAGCAGCCATGATTTCAGCAGGTAACACCTGCTTTGTAATCATCTTTCCCTTCCGCCTACGTACTTCCACAAATTCCCCTTCTGGGTCCACAGTCTCCTGCGCAACAATGGCCTTCGTAGCCTCAGTAGTCTTCGTTGTGGGTTCCTTAGCTATAATTATAGTCTCAACTTTTTCTGGTTCTCCGATTTCAGACTTTTCTTTTGCTGCTAGTTCCTTGCAAATGAATGGATGGTGTCCGTATTGTTTGCAATGGAAACAGTAGTTCGGAAACGTTTCATAGAGAACCCGCTGCTCAAAGATCCTTTCTGACGCCATCTTGATTGGAAATGAGAGGGGAGGTGGCTTAGTCACGTCCACTTCAATTAATACTCTCGCGAAGTTGTGGTTTGCCTTTTCAAGCGTTATCCTATCCGTGGTGAGTGGAACTCCAACCTTAGATGCAACTTCGCTAATAGTATCCTCATTCCACAACCTCACAGGGAGCTTAGGAAATTTTACCCAAATCGGCACCTTCAAGAACTCATCATCTTCAAAAGAAAAATCATCAGACAAAACCTTCAAAACCAGTAGCTTCCCATAGAGGATATAAGGCCCCTCAAGCATAACCTTCGTCCTATCACCTTCACTCTTGAATTTAAAAACAACCCAACCCTTATCATGTGGTTTGACTTCACAGTGCACTCCCCATTTTTTTGTAAGGCTATAGGTTGCCTTTAAACCAGGAAACCTTCCCGTGAAAAAACCCACCAGACAGTAGCCAAAGATATCCACCACTGAAGGTAGCACACGGTCTGAAAAATCAAGAATATCACTAGTTGGTGGGATATACCTCAGTTTAAGCCCTTCAGAAGGAGCTCGATTGTCTCTAAACAGTGTATTCCATTGCTTTTCCTTAGCAGGTTTTTTGTTTTCCTGTGAATCTGCCAAAGTGATAGCTCCCATAGTTGCAGGAGTTTCTGCCAATGGCACCAATGGTGAAGAAGCTGGGGCGGCCTGCCCAGCCTTGCTAATCTCAAAATTTTTCATAGGAGTCTGCCCAGTAGCATGTGTAGCAGTAGCTTTGCCCATAGTCACTTGGGAAGAATCTGCCAGTGCACCAGGAATCAGCAAATCAGTAGGCTTAGCAGCCTTGGCAGTGCTTCCAGGCTTCAAGAGCAAAGCATCAGTGTTAACTGGTACGTTGGTAACCATAGCAGTGGCTAGGTCTTGAACACCTTCAGCTTCTGCCAGGATGTTACTGGCAGTAACACAAACCCCTGGAGCATCCCCTTTCAGAGAAGGTGTAGCCTTCGCAGCCCCATTTTTTTGTTTCGCACGCATCATGGGTTCAGTGAGCAGAGGAAATTCTTGCTCAAAACCATTCAATAAATCAAATCTAGCTGCCCTTGACCTGGTCAGTCTAGCTGAGGACTCCCCACCGTTCCCAGCCCTGTTTTTCTTCATCAGAGAAAAACCTGAAACAACCCTCAATCGAAACTCTGGCAGAAATCAATTCGTGAACAGTACTTCGCGATTGATATCAGATCGTTTATGAGCTTATGGCCAAAATCACCATTCCAAAACACAAATCGAAGCTCGGACCTGTGATTAGAGGTCAGTTTTGACCAAGACGTCAGGATCTGGTTTCACAATATCAAGGGATGATTGCCTAATTACTAAAATACACTGTATTTACGCTAAAAGTGCTCTATTTTCGCTGAAAACGCTAAATCATAGAGATAAGGCTAGGTATTTGTGACACTCATATCTTGCTGTGTGTTTATCCGTTTGGAGCGTATTATATCTCGTTAGAAAGATAGATCGGAGATCTAAAGCTATTGTTCCAACTTCATTTACAATGCATTAGTTAAAAGTTACATATTAACCATATATTCACAAATGTTTCTGATTTCACTCTGAACTCGTGTTGAAATTGATGCGATCATATCTTGCTTTATTTTGTGCCGTTGAAAGTGTTTAATATCTCGTTGGAAAGATCTTACCATGTTCTCAGACTTGTCTTCAGGCGCTGGTTTCAAAATAGCAAGGGATGATTGCCTAATTACTAAAATACACTGTATTTACGCTAAAAGAGCTCTATTTTCGCTGAAAACGCTAAATCATAGGGATAAGGCTAAGTATTTGTGTCACTCATATCTTCCTGTGTGTTTATCCATTTGGATCGTATTATATCTCGTTGGAAAGATACATCGGAGCTCTAAAGCTATTGTTCCAACTTCATTTACAATGCATTAATTAAAAGTTACATGTTAACCATATATTCACAAATGTTTCTGATTTCACTCCGAACTCGTGTAGCATTTGAGGCCATCACATCTTGCTCTATTTTGTGCCGTTGAAAGCGTTTAATATCTCGTTGGAAAGATCTTACCGATTTCTAAAACTTTTCTACAGGCGCAGGTTTCATAGTATCAAGTATTGATTGCCTAATTACTAAAATGCACTGCATTTACGCTAAAAGTGCTCTATTTTCGCTGAAAACGCTAAATCATAGAGATAAGGCTAAGTATTTGTGTCACTCATATCTTGCTGTGTGTTTATCCGTTTGGATCGTATTATATCTCGTTGGAAAGATACATCGGAGCTCTAAAGCTATTGTTCCAACTTCATTTACAATGCATTAATTAAAAGTTACAGATTAACCATATATTCACAAATGTTTCTGATTTCACTCTGAACTCGTGTAGAATGTGATGCGATCATATCATGCTCTATTTTGTGCCGTTGAAAGCGTTTAATATATCGTTGGAAAGATCTTACCTAGTTCTAAAACTTGTCTTCAGGCTCTGGTTTCATAATATCAAGGGATGATTGCCTAATACTAAAATACACTGTATTTACGCTAAAAGTGCTCTATTTTCGCTGAAAACGCTAAATCATAGAGATAAGGCTAAGTAATTGTGACACTCATATCTTTCTGTGTCTTTATTCATTTGGAGCGTATTATATCTAGTTGGAAAGATAGATCGGAGATCTAAAGCTATTGTTCCAACTTCATTTACAATGAATTAATTAAGAGTTACAGATTAACAATATATTCACAAATGATTCTGATTTCACTCCGAACTCGTGTAGAATGTGATGCGATCATATCTTGCTCTATTTTGTGCCGCTGAAAGCGTTTAATATCTCGTTGGAAAGATCTTACCGAGTTCTAAAACTTGTCTTCACGTACTGGTTTCAGAATATCAAGGGATGATTTCCTAATTACTAAAATACACTGTATTTACGCTAAAAGTGCTCTATTTTCGATGAAAACGCTAAATCTTAGGGATAAGGCTAAGTATTTGTGTCACTCATATCTTGCTGTGTTTTTATCCGTTTGGATCGTATTATATCTCGTTGGAAAGATAGATCGGAGCTCTAAAGCTATTGTTCCAACTTCATTTACAATGCATTAATTAAAAGTTACAGATTAACCATATATTCACAAATGTTTCTGATTTTACTCCGAACTCGTGTAGAATTTGATGCGATCATATCTTGCTCTATTTTGTGCCATTGAAAGCGTTGAATATCTCGATGGAAAGATCTTACCGAGTTCTAAAACATGTCTTCAGGCGCTGGTTTCAAAATATCAAGGGATGATTGCGTAATTACTAAAATACACTGTATTTAAGCTAAAAGTGCTTTATTTTCGCTGAAAACGCTAAATCATAGAGACAAGGCTATGTATTTGTGACAGTCGTATCTTGCTGTTGTTCCAACTTCATTTAGAATGCATTAATTAAAAGTTACAGATTAACCATATATTCACAAATGATTCTGATTTCACTCCGAACTCGTGTAGAATTTGATGCGATCATATTTTGCTCTATTTTGTGCCGTTGAAAGCGTTTAATATCTCGTTGGAAATATCATACCGAGTTCTAAAACTTGTCTTCAGGCGTTGGTTTCAAAACATCAATGGATCATTGCCTAATTACTAAAATACACTGTATTTACGCTAAAAGTGCTCTATTTTCGCTGAAACGCTAAATCATAGAGATCAGGCTAAGTATTTGTGACACTCATATCTTGCTGTGTGTTTATCCGTTTAGAGCGTATTATATCTCGTTGGAAATATAGATCGGAGCTCTAAAGCTATTGTTCTAACTTCATTTAGAATGCAATAATTAAAAGTTACATATTAACCAAATATTCAGAAATGTTTCTGATTTCACTCCGAACTCGTGTAGAATTTGATGCGATCATATCTTGCTCTATTTTGTGCCGTTGAAAGCGTTTAATATCTCGTTGGAACGATCTTACCGAGTTCTAAAACTTGTCGTTTGGCGCTGGTTTCAAAATATCAAGGGATGATTGGCTAATTACTAAAATGCACTGTATTTACGCTAAAAGTGCTCTATTTTCGCTGAAAACGCTAAATCATAGAGATAAGCCTAAGTATTTGTGACACTCATATCTTTGTAACACCCCAAAATTTCCCACCCAAATAACTTGGAGAAATCTTTATTGTAAAACGATAACTTTATTAGAATAATTCCAGCGGAAGTCTTTAACAACGGAAATTTAGAGTGTTACCGCCACACTTAGCAAAACGTGGCTAAGTGCACAGGCAAACAAAACAAATATACTTAGCAAAATCAACGTGATTGAAATAAAAGTAACAAAGGTGATCTAAAGCATTTCCTTAAAATAAATTCATAAAAGTCTTGCTAGTTTCTTCTAGTGTGCGCTCTCAAGTCTCTAACCTTGCACATCATCCACAGCAATATCATCTGTAATTGTAGAGAAAGAAAGGAAGGAAAACAGGACAAAAATTAGCTTATGCTAAGTAAGCCCCACCCAACCCCGTAAAATAATATAGTTTGAGGAAAGTGCTTTGGAAAATATCATTTACTTCTAATTGGAAAATAGTGTGCCTTTCAGTAGAAATCATTCACTTGTATAAAAAAAAATGTTAAGGTGTCTTTTAAGAAGTGAGCGAAACTCAAGATTTCTCAAGCCCAATGAGTCGTTGTTATTTACGACTCATCCCGGAATTCCGGCTCCCACCGACCACCTATTGGAAACTGAACGACTACCTTAAGTGTGCACACCCTCTAAAGGGATTCCAAGCCCTCTGAGTAGTAAGTCGCCCAAGTAGCCCAGTAGTACGTACTCGCTACTTCAGGAAAGGATATACTCCCAATTAAGTGATTAGGAACTAGCTACTGCGACCACCAAAGGACCTTTAAAGTCCTCAAAGATGCCGGGATGTCTACCGGGCAATAATCAATAATCAAATAATCCACATAATATCAAATCCACCAAAAAGCAGTAGTAGCCCCTAACTACCCCCTCACAATTAACGGTCGTGAAGGAGACCGACACCACAGATTTCTCCCGTGATGCCCACAATTACAAAAAATTAGTTTCGATCTTCTTTTTCCAAAAAAAACTCAATAAAGATAATCCCAAAAGATCCTTCTTATTCTAAAACTTCTCATGGCCAACCTCGTATTTAAATTCATACATCACCAAATCTCATAATTTCATTAAATAGCAAATATTTTCACATAGTATCAAATCATACATATAGCTTTACGAGGTAAAATAAGATTTTGGTTGACATGGAACTTACCTCAACTCCAAGTATGTTATAGGTAATCCTCCAACTACGCGCTTTAACCCAAATCACCTTCTATTAAAGAAAGATCCAATATCAATCACTACCCAAGTTGTAATCCAAGCCCCTTTATTCGTTATTCCTATATTTTCGTATTTGTTGAATATGAGTAGTTGATAGCAACTTCGTGATTAGTTTAATCAATTGAATCACTATGATGTTCATTCAATTATTTTAATCTTATTCTTTTTATTGTTTTTTTTCAATTTGTCATTAACGTAAAAAAAAGTCATGGGTTTAATATGATTTAGTTATATTGTTTGATAATTTTATTTATTCAAACAAAAATGGGTGTTTTACCTTATACCTTTATCGTATGTCAATTATATAATTCGGTTTATATTACGGTAGTCTTACAATTATTTGCATTCACATAAAATGTCTACAAATGAAATCATCTTATCCTAATAATTCAATCAATCCAGGCAATTCAAGCTTTCACTAAATGTAGTCAAATATTATACTTTAGTCTAATCGGTCCTTTCTTCAAAATTTTAGTTTTATCTTTTTGGTTTGCTTTACTAATTCCTCATTAGCTAATTCAATAAAATTGTTCCAATCGGTTTATAATTCCCATTATTAAAGAACAAATTATTTTAACAAATATGTAGTATAAGTGCAACTGTAAAAAATAAATTTCTACTTGATTACACCGGCAATCAAACTAAAAGTGACGAAGCGAACAACTCATCCGTATTATTCTGTTTGACTAACCAATATCAGTATTATTATTATTATTATTATTATTGATTGCTTTTATTATCATTACAGTTATAACAATTCCAATCTAGTTTAACATTCAAAGGGTCGGCCTATTTTTTTTTATTCCATAACATCATAAGTCTTGTTTTTACCAATTGATAAGTGTAGCCACAGATTTCTCTCTCTTTTTTTTTATATTAGGGAATGCCTAGTACGGTTCAAAATAACCAGCCCATATATATATATATATATATATATATATTTATCAGTCAAGCTATGCGTACTACGTATCTCATTCCTCACCGGAAATCTGAAAATGCGCGAAGATAGGACTTACGCTGCCCGGAGGAGATAACCCAACGTGGTAGGTTGTCGGCGGCAAGGTCCAGACGCAGATGGCGACGCTCAGCGGCAGCGGTTTGCTCCGGCGACGACAACTCCGGCTTCCTCCCTTTTCTCCAACTAACCCCGCTACTGCTTGTTGTCCTCCGGCGTTGGCAGTTTCTTTGTTTGAGGCGAAAAGGGTGCTGCTCCGGCGGGACCTTCCTTCGACGGAGATGGTGCTAAGAGACGGCACCGGCTCCGGTCTTTCTATATTTCCCTTCCACTCTCTCTGTTAGTATTTTTTTCTCGCTCGCTCCTTTTTTTTATGTAAGTCGTACTCCGTATGCTGCTATTTATAGGGGAGTAGCTGTCTGGCCGAAGATTCTAGGTTGTATATTATTATTAGACCTTACGTTGAACCCTTCGGCCGTTATGTTAAAGATGGTGTAGATCTTTTACATTGATTCTATTATTTACTAGCTTTCCTTAGTATGCTCCCAAACAGCCATTCGAAATTTTATAGTAGTAATAATCTCATTATTATAGTAAGTATGTTTTGCATTGATAGTATACTTAGTATTTCCCTTATTTAGTTCGTATGTCTTATTCTTATTATATATATATTTTTATAAGTGTTAATTAATATACATATTTTAACACATAAGTATTCGTACATATGACTATTGTAAATTTAGTTAGAAAGTCAACTTCTGCCTTTTTGAGAAAATTTTACACATTTGTACTAACCGACGCTTCTAAAATTAAAATGTCGCTTTAATAACTCCAAATTTCACGTAGTAATTATCATTTACTAAGAAAAATGTCACTTCCACGAAGTCAAGATTTATCGTAACAAAACATCAATTTTTTGTTGTCAAAGTTTTATCTGTTTAAAAATGTCACTTATAACATTTTATTTGGTTAACAAAATTATTTGAATTTGTTTATTTATTTATTTAAATTTTCGGAGTGTTATAATCTTGCTGTGTGTTTATCCGTTTGGAGCGTATTATATCTCGTTGGAAAGATAGATCGGGGTCTAAAGCTATTTTCCTACTTCATTTACAATGGATTAAATAAAAGTTACAGATTC
>CAMAPE010000071.1:1885000-1895000 GCA_945859875.1 Cuscuta europaea | reverse complement strand
ATTTTGTGCCGTTGAAAGCGTTTAATATCTCGTTGGAAAGCTCCTACCGAGTTCTAAAACTTGTCTTCAGGCGCTGGTTTCAAAATATCAAGGGATGATTGCCTAATTACTAAAATACACTTTATTTACGCTAAAGGTGCTCTATTTTCGCTGAAAACGCTAAAACATAGAGATAAGGCTAAGTATTTGTGACACTTATATTTTGTTGTGTGTTTATCCGTTTGGAGCGTAATATATCTCGTTGGAAAGATAGATCGGAGCTCAAAAACTATTGTTTCAACTTCATTTACAATGCATTAATTAAAAGTTACAGATTAACGATATATTCACAAATGTTTCTGATTTCACTCCGAACTCGTGTAGAATTTGATGCAATCATATCTTGCTCTATTTTGTATCGTTCAAAGCGTTTAATATCTCGTTGGAAATATCATACCGAGTTCTAAAACTCTTTTTCAGGCGCTGGTTTCAAAATATCAAGGATGATTGCCTAATTACTAAAATACACTGTATTTACGCTAAAGGTGCTCTATTTTCGCTGAAAACGCTAAATCATAGGGATACGACTAAGGATTTGTGACACTCATATCTTGGTGTGTGTTTACCCGTTTGGAGCGTATTATATCTCGTTGGAAAGATAGATCGGAGCTCAAAAACTATTGTTTCAACTTCATTTACAATGCATTAATTAAAAGTTACAGATTAACGATATATTCACAAATGTTTCTGATTTCACTCCGAACTCGTGTAGAATTTGATGCGATCATATCTTGCTCTATTTTGTATCGTTCAAAGCGTTTAATATCTCGTTGGAAATATCATACCGAGTTCTAAAACTTGTTTTCAGTCGCTGGTTTCAAAATATCAAGGATGATTGCCTAATTACTAAAATACACTGTATTTACGCTAAAGGTGCTCTATTTTCGCTGAAAACGCTAAATCATAGGGATACGGCTAAGGATTTGTGACACTCATATCTTGGTGTGTGTTTACCCGTTTGGAGCGTATTATATCTCGTTGGAAAGATAGATCGGATCTCTAAAGCTATTGTTCCAACTTCATTTACAATGCATTAATTAAAAGTTACAGATTAACGATATATTCACAAATGTTTCTGATTTCACTCTGAACTCGTGTAGAATTTGATGCGATCATATCTTGCTCTATTTTGTTCCGTTCAAAGCGTTTAATATCTCGTTGGAAATATCATACCGAGTTCTAAAACTTGTCTTCAGGCGTTGGTTTCAAAATATCAATGGATCATTGCCTAATTACTAAAATACACTGTATTTACGCTAAAACTGCTCTATTTTCACTGAAAACGCTAAATCATGGAGATAAGGCTAAGTATTTGTGACACTCATATCTTGCTGTGTGTTTATCCATTTGGAGCGTATTATATCTCGTTGGAAAGATAGATCGAGGCTCGAAGGCTATTGTTCCAACTTCATTTACAATGCATTATTTAAAAGTTACAGATTAACCATATATTCACAAATGTTTTTGATTTCACTCTGAACTCGTATAGAATTTGATGCGATCATATCTGGCTCTATTTTGTGCCGTTGAAAGCGTTTAATATCTCGTTGGAAAGCTCTTACCGAGTTCTAAAACTTGTCTTCAGGCGCTGGTTTCAGAATATCAAGGGATGATTGCCTAATTACTAAAATACACTGTATTTACGCTAAAAGTTCTCTATTTTCGCTGAAAACGCTAAATCATAGAGATAAGGCTAAGTATTTGTGACACTCAAATCTTGCTGTGGGTTTATCCGTTTGGAGCGTATTATATCTCTTTGGAAAGATAGATCGGAGCTCTAAAGATATTTTTCCAACTTCTTTTACAATGCAATAATTAAAAGTTACGGATTAACCATATATTCACAAATGTTTCTGATTTCACACCGAACTCGTGTAGAATTTGATGCGATCATATCTTTCTCTATTTTGTGCCGTTGAAAGCGTTTAATATCTCGTTGGAAAGATCTTTACGAGGTCTAAAATTTGTTTCAGGCTCCGGTTACAAAATATCAAGGGATGATTGCCTAATTACTAAAATACACTGTATTTACGCTAAAAGTGCTCTATTTTCGCTGAAAACGCTAAATCATAGAGATAAGGCTATGTATTTGTGACACTCATATCTAGCTGTGTGTTTGTCCGTTTGGAGCGTATTATATCTCGTTGGAAAGATAGATCGGAGCTCTAAAGCTATTGTTCCAACTTAATTTACAATGCATTAATTAAAAGTTACAGATTAACCATATGTTGACAAATGTTTCTGATTTCACTCCGAACTGGTGTAGAATTTGATGCGATCATATCTTGCTCTATTTTGTGCCGTTGAAAGCGTTTAATATCTCGTTAGAAATATATTATCGAGTTCTAAAACATGTCTTCAGTCGCTGGTTTCAAAATATCAAGGGATGATTGCCTAATTTAAAAAATACACAGTACTTACGCTAAAAGTGCTCTATTTTCGCTGAAAACGCTAAATCATAGAGATAAGGCTAATTATTTGTGACACTCATATCTTGCTGTGTGTTTATCCGTTTCCAGCGTATTATATCTCGTTGGAAATACAGATCAGAGCTCTAAAGCTATTTTTCCAACTTAATTTACAATGAATTAATAAAAAGTTACAGATTAACCATATATTCACAAATGTTTCTGATTTCACTCCGAACTCGTGTAGAATTTGATGCGATCATATCGTGCTCTATTTTGTGCCGTTGAAAGCGTTTAATATCTCGTTGGAACGATCTTACCGAGTTCTGAAACTTGTCTTTTGGCGCTGGTTTCAAAATGTCAAGGGATGATTGCCTAATTACTAAAATACACTATATTTACGCTAAAGGTTCTCTGTTTTCGCTGAAAACGCTAAATCATAGAGATAAGGCTAAGTATGTGTGACACTCATATCTTGCTGTGTGTTGATCCATTTGGAGCGTATTATATCTCGTTGGATAGATAGATCGGAGCTCTAAAGCTATTGTTCCAACTTAATTTACAATGCATTAATTAAAAGTTACATATTAACCATATATTCACAAATGTTTCTGATTTCACTCCGAACTCGTGTAGAATTTGATGCGATCATATCTTGCTCTATTTTGTGCCGTTGAAAGCGTTTAATATCTCGTTGGAACGATCTTACCGAGTTCTCAAACTTGTCTTTTGGCGCTGTTTTCAAACTATCAAGGGATGATTGCCTAATTACTAAAATACACTGTATTTACGCTAAGAGTGCTCTATTTTCGCTGAAAACGCTAAATCATAGAGATAAGGCTAAGTATTTGTGACACTCATCTCCTGCTGTGTGTTTATCCGTTTTGGGAGTTTTATATCTCGTTGGAAAGATAGATCGGAGCTGTAAAGCTATTGTTCCAACTTCATTTACAATGAATTAATTAAAAGTTACAGATTAACCATATATTCACAAATGTTTCTGATTTCACTCCTAACTCGTGTAGAATTTGATGCGATCATATCTTGCTTTATTTTGTGCCGCTGAAAGTGTTTAATATCTCGTTGGAAAGATTTTACCGAGTTCTAGAACTTGTCTTCAGGCGCTGGTTTCAAAATATCAAGGGATGATTGCCTAATTACTCAAATACACAGTATTTACGCTAAAAGTGCTCTATTTTCGCTGAAAACGCTAAATCATAGAGATAAGGCTAAGTATTTGTGTCACTCATATCTTGCTGTGTGTTTATCCGTTTGGATCGTATTATATCTCGTTGGAAAGATAGATCGGAGCTCTAAAGCTATTGTTCCAACTTCATTTACAATGCATTAATTAAAAGTTACATATTAACCATATATTCACAAATGTTTCTGATTTCACTCCGAACTCGTGTAGAATTTGAGGCGATCACATCTTGCTCTATTTTTTGCCGTTGAAAGCGTTTAATATCTCGTTGGAAAGTTCTTACCGAGTTCTAAAACATGTCTTCAGGCGCTGGTTTCAACATATCAAGGGACGATTGCCTAATTACTAAAATACACTGTATTTACGCTAAAAGTGCTCTATTTTTGCTGAAAACGCTAAATCATAAAGATAAGGCTAAGTATTTATGACACTCATATCTTGCTGTGTGTTTATCCGTTTGGAGCGTATTATATCTCGTGGGAAAGATAGATCGGAGCTCTAAAGCTATTGTTACAACGTAATTTACAATGAATTAATTAAAAGTTACAGATTAACTATATATTGACAAATGTTTCTGATTTCACTCCGAACTGGTGTAGAATTTGATGCGATCATATCTTGCTCTATATTGTGCCATTGAAAGCGTTTAATATCTCGTTAGAAAGATATTATCGAGTTCTAAAACATGTATTCAGGCGCTGGTTTCAAAATATCAAGGGATGATTGCCTAATTTAAAAAATACACAGTATTTACGCTAAAAGTGCTCTATTGTCTCTGAAAACGCTAAATCATAGAGATTAGGGTAAGTATTTGTGACACTCATATCTTGCTGGGTGTTTATCCGTTTCGAGCGTATTATATCTCGTTGGAAATATAGATCAGATCTCTAAAGCTATTGTTCTAACTTAATTTACAATGCATTAATTAAAATTTACAGATTAACGATATATTCACAACTGTTTCTGATTTCACACCGAACTCGTGTAGAATTTGATGCGATCATATCTTGCTCTATTTTGTGCCGTTGAAAGCGTTTAATATCCCTTTGGAAAGATCTTACCGAGTTCTAAAACTTGTCTTCAGGCGCTGGTTTCAAAATATCAAGGGATGATTGCCTAATTACTAAAATATACTGTATATACGTTTATTAAAAGTTACAAATTAACCACATATTCACAAATGTTTCTGATTTCACTCCGAACTCGTGTAGAATTTGATGCGATCATATCTTGCTCTATTTTGTGCCGTTGAAAGCGTTTAATATCTCGTTGGAACGATCTTACCTAGTTCAAAATCTTGTCTTCTGGCGCTTGTTTCAAAATGTCAAGGGATGATTGCTTAATTACTACAATACACTGAATTTACGCTAAAAGTGCTCTATTTTCGCTGAAAACGCTAAATCATAGAGATAAGGCTAAGTATTTGTGACACTCATATCTTGCAGTGTGTTTATCCGTTTGGAGCGTATTATATCTCGTTGGAAAGATAGATCTGAGATCTAAAGCTATTGTTCCAACTTAATTTACAATTCATTAATTAAAAGTTACATATTAACCATATATTCACAAATGTTTCTGATTTCACTCCGAACTCGTGTAGAATTTGATGCGCTCATATCTTGCTCTATTTTGTTCCGTTGAAAGTGTTTAATATCTCGTTGGAAAGCTCTTACCGAATTCTAAAACTTGTCTTCAGGTGCTGGTTTCAAAATATTGAGGGATGATTGCCGAATTACTAAAATACACTGTATTTACGCTAAAAGTGCTCTATTTTCACTGAAAACGCTAAATCATAGAGATAAGGCTAAGTATTGGTGACACTCATATCTTGCTGTGTGTTTATTTGTTTGGAGCGTATTATATCTCGTTGCAAAGATAGATCGGAGCTCTAAAGCTATTGTTCCAACTTAATTTACAATGCATTAATTAAAAGTTACAGATTAACCATATATTGACAAATGTTTCTGATTTCACTCCGAACTGGTGTAGAATTTGATGCGATCATATCTTGCTCTATTTTGTGCCGTTGAAAGCGTTTAATATCTCGTTGGAAAGATATTATCGAGTTCTAAAACATGTCTTCAGGCTCTGGTTTCAAACTGTCAAGGGATGATTGCCTAATTACTAAAATACACTGTATTTACGCTAAAAGTGCTCTATTTTCGCTGAAAATGCTAAATGATAGAGATAAGGCTAAGTATTTGTGACACTCATATCCTGCTGTGTGTTTATTCGTTTTGGGCGTATTATATCTCGTTGGAAAGATAGATCGGATCTCTAAAGCTATTGTTCCAACTTCATTTACAATGCATTAATTAAAAGTTACAGATTAACCATATATTCACAAATGTTTCTGATTTTACTCCGAACTCGTGTAGAATTTGATGCGATCATATCTTGCTCTATTTTGTGCCGTTGAAAGCGTTTAATATCTCGATGGAAAGATCTTACCGAGTTCTAAAATTTGTCTTCAGGCGCGGGTTTCAAAGTATCAAGGGATGATTGCCTAATTACTAAAATACACTGTATTTAAGCTAAAAGTGCTCTATTTTCGCTGAAAACGCTAAATCATAGAGATAAGGCTGAGTATTTGTGACACTCATATCTTGCTGTGTGTTTATCCGTTTGGAGCGTATTATATCTCGTTGGAAGGATAGATCGGAGATCTAAATCTATTGTTCCAACTTCATTTACAATGGATTAATTAAAAGTTACAGATTAACCATATATTCAGAAATGTTTCTGATTTCACTCCGAACTCGTGTAGAATTTGATGCGATCATATCTTGCTCTATTTTCTTCCGTTGAAAGCGTTTAATATCTCGTTGGAGAGATCTTACCGAGTTCTAAAACTTGTCTTCAGGCGCTGGTTTCGAAATATGAAGTGATGATTGCCTAATTACTAAAATACACTGTATTAACGCTAAAAGTGCTCTATTTTCGTTGAAATTGCTAAATAATAGAGATAAGGCTAAGTATTTGTGACACTCGTATCTTGCTGTGTGTTTATCCGTTTGGAGCGTATTATATCTCGTTGGAAAGATAGATCGAACCTCTAACGATGTTTTTACTTGGACTGTAATTTGTTGGTCTGGTCTGGTTTGGTTTGTTTTGGTGTGGTTTGTTTTGGTCTAGTCTGGTCTGGTCTGGTCTGAAATCTTATTTTTTATATTTTTTGCGTAAATATTTTATTATATATATATATTATAATCCATAACTAATTATATTTAATTCATTTATAATTAAAAATAATAATATTCCTTCCAGCATGCTAAAATTTTGTCTATTCGTTATAAAATTAATAATACTAATACTAATAATAATAATAATAATAATAAGAATAAGAATAATAATAATAATAATACTAATAATAATACTAATAATAATAATAATAATAATAATAATAATAATAATAATAATAATAATAATAATAATAATAATAATAATAATAATAATAATATGGTCTGGTCTGGTCTGGGCTGTTTTAGTCTGGTTTGATCTGGTTTGGTCTGGTTTGGTCTGTTCTTGTCTGGTCTGGTCTGGGATGAATTACAGTCCAAGTAAAAACAACCTAAAGCTATTGTTCCAACTTCATTTACACTGCATTAATTAAAATTTACAGATTAACGATATATTCACAACTGTTTCTGAATTCACACTGTACTCGTGTAGAATTTGATGCGATCATATCTTCCTCTATTTTGTGCCGTTGAAAGCGTTTAATATCTCGTTGGAAAGATATTACCGAGTTCTAAAACTTGTCTTCAGGCGTTGGTTTCAAAGTATCAATTGATGATTGCGTAATTACTAAAATACACTGTATTTACGCTAAAAGTGCTCTATTTTCGCTGAAAACGCTAAATTTTAGAGATAAGGCTATGTATTTGTGACACTCATATCTTTCTATGTGTTTATCCGTTTGGAGCGTATTATATCTCGTTAGAAAGATAGGTCGGAGCTCTAAAGCTGTTGTTCCAACTTCATTTACAATGCATTAGTTAAAAGTTACAGATTAACCATATATTCACAAATGTTTCTGATTTCACTCCGAACTCGTGTAGAATTTGATGCGATCATATCTTGCTCTATTTTGTGCTTTTGAAAGCGTTTAATATCTCGTTAGAAAGATCTTACCGAGTTCTAAAACTCTTCTTCAGGCGCCTCTTTCAAGTTATCAAGGGATGATTGCCTAATTACTAAAATACACCGTATTTACGCTAAAAGTGCTCTATTTTCGTTGAAAACGCTAAATCATAGAGATAAGGCTAAGTATTTGTGACACTCATATCTTGCTGTGTGTTGATCCGTTTGGAGCTTATTATATCTCGTTGGAAAGATAGATCAGAGCTCTAAAGCTATTGTTCCAACTTAATTTAAAATGCATTAATTAAAAGTTACAGATTAACCATATATTCACAAATGTTTCTGATTTCACTCCGAACTCGTGTAGAATTTGATGCAATCATATCTTGCTCTAATTTCTGCCGTTGAAAGCGTTTAATATCCCTTTGGAAAGATCTTACCGAGTTCTAAAACTTGTCTTGAGGCGATTGTTTCAAAATATCAAGGGATGATTGCCTAATTACTAAAATACACTGTATTTACGTTTATTAAAAGTTACAAATTAACCATATATTCACAAATGTTTCTGATTTCACTCGAAACTCGTGTAGAATTTGATGTGATCATATCTTCCTCTATTTTGTGCCGTTGAAAGCGTTTAATATCTCGTTGGAAAGATATTATCGAGTTTTAAAACATGTATTCAGGCTCTGGTTTCAAACTGTCAAGGGATGATTGCCTAATTACTAAAATACACAGTATTTACGCTAAAAGTGCTCTATTTTCGCTGAAAACGCTAAATCATAGCGATAAGGCTAAGTACTTGTGACACTCATATCTTGCTGTGTGTTTATCAGTTTGGAGCGTATTATATTTAGTTGGAAAGATAGATCGGAGCTCTAAAGCTATTGTTCCAACTTCATTTACAATGCATTAATTAAAAGTTACAGATTAACCATATATTCACAAATGTTTGTAATTTCACTCCGAACTCGTGTAGAATTTGATACGATCATATCTTGCTCTATTTTATGCCGGTTAAAGCGTTTAATATCTCGTTGGAGAGATCTTACCGAGTTCTAAAACTTGTCTTCAGGCGCTGGTTTCGAAACATGAAGGGATGATTGCCTAATTACTAAAATACACTGTATTTACGCTAAAAGTGCTCTATTTTCGCTGAAAACGCTAAATGATAGAGATAAGGCTAAGTATTTGTGACACTCATATCTTGCTGTGTGTTTATCCGTTTCGAGGGTATTATATCTCGTTGGAAAGATAGATCGGATCTCTAAATCTATTGTTCCAACTTAATTTACAGTGCATTAAATAAAAGTTACAGATTAACCATATATTCACAAATGTTTCTGATTTCACTCCAAACTCGGGTAGAATTTGATGTGATCATATCTTGCTCTATTTTGTGCCATTGAAAGCGTTTAATATCTAGTTGAAAAGCGTTTACCGAGTTCTAAAACTTGTTTTCAGGCGCTGGTTTCAAAATATCAAGGGAGGATTGCCTAATTACTAAAATACACTGTATTTACGCTAAAAGTGCTCTATTTTCGCTGAAAACGCTAAATCATAGAGATAAGGCTAAGTATTGGTGACACTCATATCTTGCTGTGTGTTTATTAGTTTGGAGCGTATTATATCTCGTTGCAAAGATAGATCGGAGCTCTAAAGCTATTGTTCCAACTTAATTTACAATGCATTAATTAAAAGTTACAAATTAACCATATATTCACAAATGTTTCTGATTTCACTCCGAACTCGTGTAGAATTTGATACGATCATATCTTGCTCTATTTTATTCCGTTGAAAGCGTTTTATATCTCGTTGGAAACATCTTACCGAGTTCTAAAACTTGTCTTCAGGCGCTGGTTTCAAAGTATCAAGGGATGATTGCCAAATTACTAAAATACACTGTATTTACGCTAAAAGTGCTCTATTTTCGCTGAAAACGCTAAATCATAGAGATAAGGCTAATTATTTGTGACACTCATATCTTGCTGTGTGTTTATCCGTTTGGAGCGTATTGTATCTCGTGGGAAAGATAGATCGGAGCTCTAAAGCTATTGTTCCAACTTCATTTACAATGCATTAATTAAAAGTTACAAATTAACCATATATTCACAAATGTTTCTGATTTCACTCCGAGCTCATGTAGAATTTGATGCGATCATATCTTTCAACGGCACAAAATAGACCAAGATATGATCGCATCAAATTCTACACGAGTTCGGAGTGAAATCAGAAACATTTGTGAATATACGGTTAATCTGTAACT
>CAMAPE010000071.1:1845000-1880000 GCA_945859875.1 Cuscuta europaea | reverse complement strand
ACAAAGTAGAGCAAGATATGATCGCATCAAATTCTACACGAGTTCGGAGTGAAATCAGAAACATTTGTGAATATATGGTTAATCTGTAACTTGTAATTAATTCATTGTAAATGAAGTTGGAACAATAGCTTTAGAGCTCCGATCTATCTTTCCAACTAGATATAATACGATCCAAACAGATAAACACACAACAAGATATGAGTGTCAAAAATACTTAGCCTTATCTCTATGATTTAGCATTTTCAGCAAAAATAGAGCACTTTTAGCTTAAATACAGTGTATTTTAGTAATTAGGAAATCATACCTTGATATTTTGAAACCAGCGCCTGAAGACAAGTTTTAGAACTCGGTAAGAGCTTTCCAACGAGATATTAAACGCTTTCTACGGCACAAAATAGAGCAAGATATGATCGCATCAAATTCTACCCGAGTTCGGAGTGAAATCAGAAACATTTGTGAATGTATGGTTAATCTGTAACTTTTAATTAATGCATTGTAAATAAAGTTGGAACAATAGCTTTAGAGCACCGATCTATCTTTCCAACGAAATATAATACGCTCCAAACGGATAAACACACAGCAAGATATGAGTGTCACAAATACTAAGCCTTATCTCTATGATTTAGCGTTTTCAGCGAAAATAGAGCACTTTTAGCGTAAATACAGTGTATTTTAGTAATTAGGCAATCATCCTTGATATTTTGAAACCAGAGCCTGAAAACAAGTTTTAGAACTCGTTAAGATCTTTCCAACGAGATATTAAACGCTTTTAACGGCACAAAATAGAGCAAGATATGATCGCATCAAATTCTACACGAGTTCAGAGTGAAATCAGAAACATTTGTGAATGTATGGTTAATCTGTAACTTTTAATTAATGCATTGTAAATGAAGTTGGAACAATAGCTTTAGAGCACCGATCTCTCTTTCCAACGAGGTATAATACGCTCCAAACGGGTAAACACACAGCAAGATATGAGTGTCACAAATACTTAGCCTTATCTCTATGATTTAGCGTTTTCAGCGAAAATAGAGCACTTTTCGCGTAAATACAGTGTATTTTAGTAATTAGGCAATCATCCCTTGATAGTTTGAACCCAGCGCCTGAAAACAAGTTTTAGAACTCGGTAAGCGCTTTCCAACGAGATATTAAACGCCGTCAACGGCACAAAATAGAGCAACATATGATCGCATCAAATTCTACCAGAATTTGGAGTGAAATAAGAAACATTTGTGAATATATGGTTAATCTGTAACTTTTAATTAATGAATTGTAAATTAAGTTGGAACAGTAGCTTTAGAGCTCCGATCTATATTTCCAACGAGATATAATACGCTCGAAACGGATAAACACACAGCAAGATATGAGTGTCACAAATACTTAGCCTTATCTCTATGATTTAGCGTTTTCTGCGAAAATAGAGTACTTTTAGCGTAAATACAGTGTAATTTAGTACTTCGGCAATCATCCCTCGATAATTTGAAACCAGCACCTGAAGACAAGTTTTAGAACTCGGTAAGAGCTTTCCAACGATATATTAAACGCTTTCAACGGCACCAAATAGAGCAAGATATGATCGCATCAAATTCTTCACGAGTTCGGAGTGAAATCAGAAACATTTGTGAATATATGGTTAATCTGTAACTTTTAATTAATGAGTTGTAAATGAAGTTGGAAAAATAGATTTAGAGCTCCGATCTATGTTTCTAACGAGATATAATACGCCCAAAACGGATAAACACACAGCAGGATATGAGTGTCACAAATACTTAGCCTTGTCTCTATGATTTAGCGTTTTCAGCGAAAATAGAGCACTTTTAGCGTAAATACAGTTTATTTTAGTAATTAGGCAATCATCCCTTCATATTCTGAAACTAGAGCCTGAAGACAAGTTTTAGAACTCGGTAAGATCTTTCAAACGAGATATTAAACGCTTTCAACGGCACAAAATAGAGCATGATATGATCGCATCACATTCTACACGAGTTCGGAGTGAAATCAGAAACATTTGTGAATATATGCTTAATCTGTAACTTTTAATTAATGCATTGTAAATGAAGTTGGAACAATAGCTTTAAATCTCCGATCTATCTTTCCAACGAGATATAATACGCTCCAAACGGATAAACACACAGCAAGATATGAGTGTCACAAATACTAAGCCTTATCTCTATGATTTAGCGTTTTCAGCGAAAATAGAGCACTTTTAGCGTAAATACAGTGTATTTTAGTAATTAGGCAATCATCCTTGATATTTTGAAACCAGCGCCTGAAAACAAGTTTTAGAACTCGTTAAGATCTTTCCAACGAGATATTAAACGCTTTTAACGGCACAAAATAGAGCAAGATATGATCGCATCAAATTCTACACGAGTTCAGAGTGAAATCAGAAACATTTGTGAATGTATGGTTAATCTGTAACTTTTAATTAATGCATTGTAAATGAAGTTGGAACAATAGCTTTAGTGCACCGATCTCTCTTTCCAACGAGGTATAATACGCTCCAAACGGGTAAACACACAGCAAGATATGAGTGTCACAAATACTTAGCCTTATCTCTATGATTTAGCGTTTTCAGCGAAAATAGAGCACTTTTCGCGTAAATACAGTGTATTTTAGTAATTAGGCAATCATCCCTTGATAGTTTGAACCCAGCGCCTGAAAACAAGTTTTAGAACTCGGTAAGCGCTTTCCAACGAGATATTAAACGCCGTCAACGGCACAAAATAGAGCAACATATGATCGCATCAAATTCTACCAGAATTTGGAGTGAAATAAGAAACATTTGTGAATATATGGTTAATCTGTAACTTTTAATTAATGCATTGTAAATTAAGTTGGAACAGTAGCTTTAGAGCTCCGATCTATATTTCCAACGAGATATAATACGCTCGAAACGGATAAACACACAGCAAGATATGAGTGTCACAAATACTTAGCCTTATCTCTATGATTTAGCGTTTTCAGCGAAAATAGAGCACTTTTTGCGTAAATACAGTGTATTTTAGTAATTAGGCAATCATCCCTTGATAGTTTGAACCCAGCGCCTGAAAACAAGTTTTAGAACTCGGTAAGCGCTTTCCAACGAGATATTAAACGCCGTCAACGGCACAAAATAGAGCAACATATGATCGCATCAAATTCTACCAGAATTTGGAGTGAAATAAGAAACATTTGTGAATATATGGTTAATCTGTAACTTTTAATTAATGCATTGTAAATTAAGTTGGAACAGTAGCTTTAGAGCTCCGATCTATATTTCCAACGAGATATAATACGCTCGAAACGGATAAACACACAGCAAGATATGAGTGTCACAAATACTTAGCCTTATCTCTATGATTTAGCGTTTTCAGCGAAAATAGAGTACTTTTAGCGTAAATACAGTGTAATTTAGTACTTCGGCAATCATCCCTCGATAATTTGAAACCAGCACCTGAAGACAAGTTTTAGAACTCGGTAAGAGCTTTCCAACGATATATTAAACGCTTTCAACGGCACCAAATAGAGCAAGATATGATCGCATCAAATTCTTCACGAGTTCGGAGTGAAATCAGAAACATTTGTGAATATATGGTTAATCTGTAACTTTTAATTAATGAGTTGTAAATGAAGTTGGAAAAATAGATTTAGAGCTCCGATCTATGTTTCCAACGAGATATAATACGCCTAAAACGGATAAACACACAGCAGAATATGAGTGTCACAAATACTTAGCCTTGTCTCTATGATTTAGCGTTTTCAGCGAAAATAGAGCACTTTTAGCGTAAATACAGTGTATTTTAGTAATTAGGCAATCATCCCTTCATATTCTGAAACTAGAGCCTGAAGACAAGTTTTAGAACTCGGTAAGATCTTTCAAACGAGATATTAAACGCTTTCAACGGCACAAAATAGAGCATGATATGATCGCATCACATTCTACACGAGTTCGGAGTGAAATCAGAAACATTTGTGAATATATGGTTAATCTGTAACTTTTAATTAATGCATTGTAAATGAAGTTGGAACAATAGCTTTAAATCTCCGATCTATCTTTCCAACGAGATATAATACGCTCCAAACGGATAAACACACAGCAAGATATGAGTGTCACAAATACTAAGCCTTATCTCTATGATTTAGCGTTTTCAGCGAAAATAGAGCACTTTTAGCGTAAATACAGTGTATTTTAGTAATTAGGCAATCATCCTTGATATTTTGAAACCAGCGCCTGAAAACAAGTTTTAGAACTCATTAAGATCTTTCCAACGAGATATTAAACGCTTTTAACGGCACAAAATAGAGCAAGATATGATCGCATCAAATTCTACACGAGTTCAGAGTGAAATCAGAAACATTTGTGAATGTATGGTTAATCTGTAATTTTTAATTAATGCATTGTAAATGAAGTTGGAACAATAGCTTTAGAGCACCGATCTCTCTTTCCAACGAGGTATAATACGCTCCAAACGGGTAAACACACAGCAAGATATGAGTGTCACAAATACTTAGCCTTATCTCTATGATTTAGCGTTTTCAGCGAAAATAGAGCACTTTTCGCGTAAATACAGTGTATTTTAGTAATTAGGCAATCATCCCTTGATAGTTTGAACCCAGCGCCTGAAAACAAGTTTTAGAACTCGGTAAGCGCTTTCCAACGAGATATTAAACGCCGTCAACGGCACAAAATAGAGCAACATATGATCGCATCAAATTCTACCAGAATTTGGAGTGAAATAAGAAACATTTGTGAATATATGGTTAATCTGTAACTTTTAATTAATGCATTGTAAATTAAGTTGGAACAGTAGCTTTAGAGCTCCGATCTATATTTCCAACGAGATATAATACGCTCGAAACGGATAAACACACAGCAAGATATGAGTGTCACAAATACTTAGCCTTATCTCTATGATTTAGCGTTTTCAGCGAAAATAGAGCACTTTTTGCGTAAATACAGTGTATTTTAGTAATTAGGCAATCATCCCTTGATAGTTTGAACCCAGCGCCTGAAAACAAGTTTTAGAACTCGGTAAGCGCTTTCCAACGAGATATTAAACGCCGTCAACGGCACAAAATAGAGCAACATATGATCGCATCAAATTCTACCAGAATTTGGAGTGAAATAAGAAACATTTGTGAATATATGGTTAATCTGTAACTTTTAATTAATGCATTGTAAATTAAGTTGGAACAGTAGCTTTAGAGCTCCGATCTATATTTCCAACGAGATATAATACGCTCGAAACGGATAAACACACAGCAAGATATGAGTGTCACAAATACTTAGCCTTATCTCTATGATTTAGCGTTTTCAGCGAAAATAGAGTACTTTTAGCGTAAATACAGTGTAATTTAGTACTTCGGCAATCATCCCTCGATAATTTGAAACCAGCACCTGAAGACAAGTTTTAGAACTCGGTAAGAGCTTTCCAACGATATATTAAACGCTTTCAACGGCACCAAATAGAGCAAGATATGATCGCATCAAATTCTTCACGAGTTCGGAGTGAAATCAGAAACATTTGTGAATATATGGTTAATCTGTAACTTTTAATTAATGAGTTGTAAATGAAGTTGGAAAAATAAATTTAGAGCTCCGATCTATGTTTCCAACGAGATATAATACGCCCAAAACGGATAAACACACAGCAGAATATGAGTGTCACAAATACTTAGCCTTGTCTCTATGATTTAGCGTTTTCAGCGAAAATAGAGCACTTTTAGCGTAAATACAGTGTATTTTAGTAATTAGGCAATCATCCCTTCATATTCTGAAACTAGAGCCTGAAGACAAGTTTTAGAACTCGGTAAGATCTTTCAAACGAGATATTAAACGCTTTCAACGGCACAAAATAGAGCATGATATGATCGCATCACATTCTACACGAGTTCGGAGTGAAATCAGAAACATTTGTGAATATATGGTTAATCTGTAACTTTTAATTAATGCATTGTAAATGAAGTTGGAACAATAGCTTTAAATCTCCGATCTATCTTTCCAACGAGATATAATACGCTCCAAACGGATAAACACACAGCAAGATATGAGTGTCACAAATACTAAGCCTTATCTCTATGATTTAGCGTTTTCAGCGAAAATAGAGCACTTTTAGCGTAAATACAGTGTATTTTAGTAATTAGGCAATCATCCTTGATATTTTGAAACCAGCGCCTGAAAACAAGTTTTAGAACTCGTTAAGATCTTTCCAACGAGATATTAAACGCTTTTAACGGCACAAAATAGAGCAAGATATGATCGCATCAAATTCTACACGAGTTCAGAGTGAAATCAGAAACATTTGTGAATGTATGGTTAATCTGTAACTTTTAATTAATGCATTGTAAATGAAGTTGGAACAATAGCTTTAGAGCACCGATCTCTCTTTCCAACGAGGTATAATACGCTCCAAACGGGTAAACACACAGCAAGATATGAGTGTCACAAATACTTAGCCTTATCTCTATGATTTAGCGTTTTCAGCGAAAATAGAGCACTTTTCGCGTAAATACAGTGTATTTTAGTAATTAGGCAATCATCCCTTGATAGTTTGAACCCAGCGCCTGAAAACAAGTTTTAGAACTCGGTAAGCGCTTTCCAACGAGATATTAAACGCCGTCAACGGCACAAAATAGAGCAACATATGATCGCATCAAATTCTACCAGAATTTGGAGTGAAATAAGAAACATTTGTGAATATATGGTTAATCTGTAACTTTTAATTAATGCATTGTAAATTAAGTTGGAACAGTAGCTTTAGAGCTCCGATCTATATTTCCAACGAGATATAATACGCTCGAAACGGATAAACACACAGCAAGATATGAGTGTCACAAATACTTAGCCTTATCTCTATGATTTAGCGTTTTCAGCGAAAATAGAGCACTTTTTGCGTAAATACAGTGTATTTTAGTAATTAGGCAATCATCCCTTGATAGTTTGAACCCAGCGCCTGAAAACAAGTTTTAGAACTCGGTAAGCGCTTTCCAACGAGATATTAAACGCCGTCAACGGCACAAAATAGAGCAACATATGATCGCATCAAATTCTACCAGAATTTGGAGTGAAATAAGAAACATTTGTGAATATATGGTTAATCTGTAACTTTTAATTAATGCATTGTAAATTAAGTTGGAACAGTAGCTTTAGAGCTCCGATCTATATTTCCAACGAGATATAATACGCTCGAAACGGATAAACACACAGCAAGATATGAGTGTCACAAATACTTAGCCTTATCTCTATGATTTAGCGTTTTCAGCGAAAATAGAGTACTTTTAGCGTAAATACAGTGTAATTTAGTACTTCGGCAATCATCCCTCGATAATTTGAAACCAGCACCTGAAGACAAGTTTTAGAACTCGGTAAGAGCTTTCCAACGATATATTAAACGCTTTCAACGGCACCAAATAGAGCAAGATATGATCGCATCAAATTCTTCACGAGTTCGGAGTGAAATCAGAAACATTTGTGAATATATGGTTAATCTGTAACTTTTAATTAATGAGTTGTAAATGAAGTTGGAAAAATAGATTTAGAGCTCCGATCTATGTTTCCAACGAGATATAATACGCCCAAAACGGATAAACACACAGCAGAATATGAGTGTCACAAATACTTAGCCTTGTCTCTATGATTTAGCGTTTTCAGCGAAAATAGAGCACTTTTAGCGTAAATACAGTGTATTTTAGTAATTAGGCAATCATCCCTTCATATTCTGAAACTAGAGCCTGAAGACAAGTTTTAGAACTCGGTAAGATCTTTCAAACGAGATATTAAACGCTTTCAACGGCACAAAATAGAGCATGATATGATCGCATCACATTCTACACGAGTTCGGAGTGAAATCAGAAACATTTGTGAATATATGGTTAATCTGTAACTTTTAATTAATGCATTGTAAATGAAGTTGGAACAATAGCTTTAAATCTCCGATCTATCTTTCCAACGAGATATAATACGCTCCAAACGGATAAACACACAGCAAGATATGAGTGTCACAAATACTAAGCCTTATCTCTATGATTTAGCGTTTTCAGCGAAAATAGAGCACTTTTAGCGTAAATACAGTGTATTTTAGTAATTAGGCAATCATCCTTGATATTTTGAAACCAGCGCCTGAAAACAAGTTTTAGAACTCGTTAAGATCTTTCCAACGAGATATTAAACGCTTTTAACGGCACAAAATAGAGCAAGATATGATCGCATCAAATTCTACACGAGTTCAGAGTGAAATCAGAAACATTTGTGAATGTATGGTTAATCTGTAACTTTTAATTAATGCATTGTAAATGAATTTGGAACAATAGCTTTAGAGCACCGATCTCTCTTTCCAACGAGGTATAATACGCTCCAAACGGGTAAACACACAGCAAGATATGAGTGTCACAAATACTTAGCCTTATCTCTATGATTTAGCGTTTTCAGCGAAAATAGAGCACTTTTCGCGTAAATACAGTGTATTTTAGTAATTAGGCAATCATCCCTTGATAGTTTGAACCCAGCGCCTGAAAACAAGTTTTAGAACTCGGTAAGCGCTTTCCAACGAGATATTAAACGCCGTCAACGGCACAAAATAGAGCAACATATGATCGCATCAAATTCTACCAGAATTTGGAGTGAAATAAGAAACATTTGTGAATATATGGTTAATCTGTAACTTTTAATTAATGCATTGTAAATTAAGTTGGAACAGTAGCTTTAGAGCTCCGATCTATATTTCCAACGAGATATAATACGCTCGAAACGGATAAACACACAGCAAGATATGAGTGTCACAAATACTTAGCCTTATCTCTATGATTTAGCGTTTTCAGCGAAAATAGAGCACTTTTTGCGTAAATACAGTGTATTTTAGTAATTAGGCAATCATCCCTTGATAGTTTGAACCCAGCGCCTGAAGACAAGTTTTAGAACTCGGTAAGAGCTTTCCAACGATATATTAAACGCTTTCAACGGCACCAAATAGAGCAAGATATGATCGCATCAAATTCTTCACGAGTTCGGAGTGAAATCAGAAACATTTGTGAATATATGGTTAATCTGTAACTTTTAATTAATGAGTTGTAAATGAAGTTGGAAAAATAGATTTAGAGCTCCGATCTATGTTTCCAACGAGATATAATACGCCCAAAACGGATAAACACACAGCAGAATATGAGTGTCACAAATACTTAGCCTTGTCTCTATGATTTAGCGTTTTCAGCGAAAATAGAGCACTTTTAGCGTAAATACAGTGTATTTTAGTAATTAGGCAATCATCCCTTCATATTCTGAAACTAGAGCCTGAAGACAAGTTTTAGAACTCGGTAAGATCTTTCAAACGAGATATTAAACGCTTTCAACGGCACAAAATAGAGCATGATATGATCGCATCACATTCTACACGAGTTCGGAGTGAAATCAGAAACATTTGTGAATATATGGTTAATCTGTAACTTTTAATTAATGCATTGTAAATGAAGTTGGAACAATAGCTTTAAATCTCCGATCTATCTTTCCAACGAGATATAATACGCTCCAAACGGATAAACACACAGCAAGATATGAGTGTCACAAATACTAAGCCTTATCTCTATGATTTAGCGTTTTCAGCGAAAATAGAGCACTTTTAGCGTAAATACAGTGTATTTTAGTAATTAGGAAATTATCCCTTGCTATTATGATTATTATGATTATTATGATTATTATTATTATTTTTATTATTATTATTATTATTATTATTATTATTATTGTTATTGTTATTATTATTATTACTATTATTATTCTTATTGTTATTGTTATTATTATTATTATTATTATTATTATTGTTATTATTATTATTATTACTATTACTATTATTACTATTAGTATTATTATTATTATTACTATTATTAATATTATTATTATTATTATTATTATTATTATTATTATTATTATTATTATTAGCTCCGATCTATCTTTCCAACGAGATATGATACGCTCCAACCGGATAAACACACAGTGAGATACGAGTGTCACAAATACTTAGCCTTATCTCTATGATATAGCGTTTTCAGCGAAAATAGAGTACTTTGAGCATAAATACAGTGTATTTTAGTAATTAGGCAATCATCCCTTGATACTTTGAAACCCGCGCCTGAAGACAAGTTTTAGAACTCGGTAAAATCTTTCCAGCGAGATATTAAACGCTCTCAATGGCACAAAATATAGCAAGATATGAACGCATCAAATTCTACACGAGTTTGGAGTGAAATTAGAAACATTTGTGAATATATGGTTAATCTGTAACTTTGAATTAATGCATTGTAAATGAAGTTGGAACAATATCTTTAGAGCTCCGATCTATCTTTCCAACGAGATATAATACGCTCCAAACGGATAAACACTCAGCAAAACATGAGTGTCACAAATACTTAGCCTTATCTCTATGATTTAGCGTTCTCAGAGAAAATAGAGCACGTTTAGCGTAAGTACAATGAATTTTAGTAATTACGCAATCATCCCTTGATTTTTTGAAACCAGAGCCTGAAGACAAGTTTTAGAACTCGGTAAGAGATTTCCAATGAGATATTAAACGCTTTCAACGGCACAAAATAGAGAAAGATATGATCGCATCAAATTCTACACGAGTTCGGAGTGAAATCAGAAACATTTGTGAATATATGGTTAATTTGTAACTTTTAACTAATGCATTGTAAATGAAGTTGGAACAATAGCTTTAGAGCTCCGATCTATCTTTCCAACGAGATATAATACGATCCAAACGGATAAACACACAGCAAGATATGAGTGACACAAATACTTAGCCTTATCTCTATGATTTAGCGTTTTCAGAGAAAATAGAGCACTTTTAGCGTAAATACAGTGTATTTTAGTAATTAGGCAATCATCCTTAAACAAACCAGACCAGACCAGACCAACAAATTACGGTCCAAGTAAAAACAACCTTAGAGCTCCGATCTATCTTTCCAACGAGATATAATACGCTCCAAACGGATAAACACACAGCAAGATATGAGTGTCACAAATACTTAGCCTTATCTCTATTTTTAGCAATTTCAACGAAATAGAGCACTTATAGCGTAAATACAGTGTATTTTAGTAATTAGGCAATCATCCCTTGATATTTCGAAACCAGCGCCTGAAGACAAGTTTTAGAACTCGGTAATATCTCTCCAAGGAGATATTAAATGCTTTCAACGGCACAAAATAGAGCAAGATATGATGTCATCAAATTCTACACGAGTTCGGAATGAAATCAGAAACATTTGTGAATATATGGTTAATCTGTAACTTTTAACTAATCCATTGTAAATGAAGTTGGAAAATAGATTTAGAGCTCCGATCTATCTTTTCAACTAGATATAATACGCTCCAAACGGATAAACACACAGCAACATATGAGTGTCACAATTACTTAGGCTTATCTCTATGATTTAGCGTTTTCAGCGAAAAAAGAGTACTTTTAGCGTAAATACAGTGTATTTTAGTAATTAGGAAATCATCCCTTGATACTTTGAAACCCGCGCCTGAATACAAGTTTTAGAACTCGGTAAGAGCTTTCCAACGAGATATTAAATGCCTTCAACGGCACAAAATAGAGAAAGATATGATCGCATCAAATTCTACACGAGTTCGGAGTGAAATCAGAAACAATTGTGAATATATGGTTAATTTGTAACTTTTAACTAATGCATTGTAAATGAAGATGGAACAATAGCTTTAGAGCTCCGATCTATCTTTCCAACGAGATATAATACGCTCCAAACGGATAAACACACACCAAGATATGAGTGTCACAAATACTTAGCTTTATCTCTAAGATTTAGCGTTTTCAGCAAAAATAGAGAACTTTTAGCGTAAATACAGTGTAGTTTAGTAATTAGGCAATGATCCCTTGATATTTTGAAACCAGCTCCTGAATACAAGTTTTAGAACTAGGTAACATCTTTCCAACGACATATTAAACGCTTTCAACGGCACAAAGTAGAGCAAGATATGATCGCATCAAATTCTACACGAGTTCGGAGTGAAATCAGAAACATTTGTGAATATATGGTTAATCTGTAACTTGTAATTAATTCATTGTAAATGAAGTTGGAACAATAGCTTTAGAGCTCCGATCTATCTTTCCAACTAGATATAATACGATCCAAACAGATAAACACACAACAAGATATGAGTGTCAAAAATACTTAGCCTTATCTCTATGATTTAGCATTTTCAGCAAAAATAGAGCACTTTTAGCTTAAATACAGTGTATTTTAGTAATTAGGAAATCATACCTTGATATTTTGAAACCAGCGCCTGAAGACAAGTTTTAGAACTCGGTAAGAGCTTTCCAACGAGATATTAAACGCTTTCTACGGCACAAAATAGAGCAAGATATGATCGCATCAAATTCTACCCGAGTTCGGAGTGAAATCAGAAACATTTGTGAATGTATGGTTAATCTGTAACTTTTAATTAATGCATTGTAAATAAAGTTGGAACAATAGCTTTAGAGCACCGATCTATCTTTCCAACGAAATATAATACGCTCCAAACGGATAAACACACAGCAAGATATGAGTGTCACAAATACTAAGCCTTATCTCTATGATTTAGCGTTTTCAGCGAAAATAGAGCACTTTTAGCGTAAATACAGTGTATTTTAGTAATTAGGCAATCATCCTTGATATTTTGAAACCAGAGCCTGAAAACAAGTTTTAGAACTCGTTAAGATCTTTCCAACGAGATATTAAACGCTTTTAACGGCACAAAATAGAGCAAGATATGATCGCATCAAATTCTACACGAGTTCAGAGTGAAATCAGAAACATTTGTGAATGTATGGTTAATCTGTAACTTTTAATTAATGCATTGTAAATGAAGTTGGAACAATAGCTTTAGAGCACCGATCTCTCTTTCCAACGAGGTATAATACGCTCCAAACGGGTAAACACACAGCAAGATATGAGTGTCACAAATACTTAGCCTTATCTCTATGATTTAGCGTTTTCAGCGAAAATAGAGCACTTTTCGCGTAAATACAGTGTATTTTAGTAATTAGGCAATCATCCCTTGATAGTTTGAACCCAGCGCCTGAAAACAAGTTTTAGAACTCGGTAAGCGCTTTCCAACGAGATATTAAACGCCGTCAACGGCACAAAATAGAGCAACATATGATCGCATCAAATTCTACCAGAATTTGGAGTGAAATAAGAAACATTTGTGAATATATGGTTAATCTGTAACTTTTAATTAATGAATTGTAAATTAAGTTGGAACAGTAGCTTTAGAGCTCCGATCTATATTTCCAACGAGATATAATACGCTCGAAACGGATAAACACACAGCAAGATATGAGTGTCACAAATACTTAGCCTTATCTCTATGATTTAGCGTTTTCTGCGAAAATAGAGTACTTTTAGCGTAAATACAGTGTAATTTAGTACTTCGGCAATCATCCCTCGATAATTTGAAACCAGCACCTGAAGACAAGTTTTAGAACTCGGTAAGAGCTTTCCAACGATATATTAAACGCTTTCAACGGCACCAAATAGAGCAAGATATGATCGCATCAAATTCTTCACGAGTTCGGAGTGAAATCAGAAACATTTGTGAATATATGGTTAATCTGTAACTTTTAATTAATGAGTTGTAAATGAAGTTGGAAAAATAGATTTAGAGCTCCGATCTATGTTTCTAACGAGATATAATACGCCCAAAACGGATAAACACACAGCAGGATATGAGTGTCACAAATACTTAGCCTTGTCTCTATGATTTAGCGTTTTCAGCGAAAATAGAGCACTTTTAGCGTAAATACAGTGTATTTTAGTAATTAGGCAATCATCCCTTCATATTCTGAAACTAGAGCCTGAAGACAAGTTTTAGAACTCGGTAAGATCTTTCAAACGAGATATTAAACGCTTTCAACGGCACAAAATAGAGCATGATATGATCGCATCACATTCTACACGAGTTCGGAGTGAAATCAGAAACATTTGTGAATATATGCTTAATCTGTAACTTTTAATTAATGCATTGTAAATGAAGTTGGAACAATAGCTTTAAATCTCCGATCTATCTTTCCAACGAGATATAATACGCTCCAAACGGATAAACACACAGCAAGATATGAGTGTCACAAATACTAAGCCTTATCTCTATGATTTAGCGTTTTCAGCGAAAATAGAGCACTTTTAGCGTAAATACAGTGTATTTTAGTAATTAGGCAATCATCCTTGATATTTTGAAACCAGCGCCTGAAAACAAGTTTTAGAACTCGTTAAGATCTTTCCAACGAGATATTAAACGCTTTTAACGGCACAAAATAGAGCAAGATATGATCGCATCAAATTCTACACGAGTTCAGAGTGAAATCAGAAACATTTGTGAATGTATGGTTAATCTGTAACTTTTAATTAATGCATTGTAAATGAAGTTGGAACAATAGCTTTAGTGCACCGATCTCTCTTTCCAACGAGGTATAATACGCTCCAAACGGGTAAACACACAGCAAGATATGAGTGTCACAAATACTTAGCCTTATCTCTATGATTTAGCGTTTTCAGCGAAAATAGAGCACTTTTCGCGTAAATACAGTGTATTTTAGTAATTAGGCAATCATCCCTTGATAGTTTGAACCCAGCGCCTGAAAACAAGTTTTAGAACTCGGTAAGCGCTTTCCAACGAGATATTAAACGCCGTCAACGGCACAAAATAGAGCAACATATGATCGCATCAAATTCTACCAGAATTTGGAGTGAAATAAGAAACATTTGTGAATATATGGTTAATCTGTAACTTTTAATTAATGCATTGTAAATTAAGTTGGAACAGTAGCTTTAGAGCTCCGATCTATATTTCCAACGAGATATAATACGCTCGAAACGGATAAACACACAGCAAGATATGAGTGTCACAAATACTTAGCCTTATCTCTATGATTTAGCGTTTTCAGCGAAAATAGAGCACTTTTTGCGTAAATACAGTGTATTTTAGTAATTAGGCAATCATCCCTTGATAGTTTGAACCCAGCGCCTGAAAACAAGTTTTAGAACTCGGTAAGCGCTTTCCAACGAGATATTAAACGCCGTCAACGGCACAAAATAGAGCAACATATGATCGCATCAAATTCTACCAGAATTTGGAGTGAAATAAGAAACATTTGTGAATATATGGTTAATCTGTAACTTTTAATTAATGCATTGTAAATTAAGTTGGAACAGTAGCTTTAGAGCTCCGATCTATATTTCCAACGAGATATAATACGCTCGAAACGGATAAACACACAGCAAGATATGAGTGTCACAAATACTTAGCCTTATCTCTATGATTTAGCGTTTTCAGCGAAAATAGAGTACTTTTAGCGTAAATACAGTGTAATTTAGTACTTCGGCAATCATCCCTCGATAATTTGAAACCAGCACCTGAAGACAAGTTTTAGAACTCGGTAAGAGCTTTCCAACGATATATTAAACGCTTTCAACGGCACCAAATAGAGCAAGATATGATCGCATCAAATTCTTCACGAGTTCGGAGTGAAATCAGAAACATTTGTGAATATATGGTTAATCTGTAACTTTTAATTAATGAGTTGTAAATGAAGTTGGAAAAATAGATTTAGAGCTCCGATCTATGTTTCCAACGAGATATAATACGCCTAAAACGGATAAACACACAGCAGAATATGAGTGTCACAAATACTTAGCCTTGTCTCTATGATTTAGCGTTTTCAGCGAAAATAGAGCACTTTTAG
The DNA here is from genome assembly GCA_945859875.1 of Cuscuta europaea. Classification (NCBI taxonomy): domain Eukaryota; kingdom Viridiplantae; phylum Streptophyta; class Magnoliopsida; order Solanales; family Convolvulaceae; genus Cuscuta; species Cuscuta europaea. The sequence goes on along the minus strand of CAMAPE010000071.1, from coordinate 1,864,290 downwards.
CGTAAATACAGTGTATTTTAGTAATTAGGCAATCATCCCTTCATATTCTGAAACTAGAGCCTGAAGACAAGTTTTAGAACTCGGTAAGATCTTTCAAACGAGATATTAAACGCTTTCAACGGCACAAAATAGAGCATGATATGATCGCATCACATTCTACACGAGTTCGGAGTGAAATCAGAAACATTTGTGAATATATGGTTAATCTGTAACTTTTAATTAATGCATTGTAAATGAAGTTGGAACAATAGCTTTAAATCTCCGATCTATCTTTCCAACGAGATATAATACGCTCCAAACGGATAAACACACAGCAAGATATGAGTGTCACAAATACTAAGCCTTATCTCTATGATTTAGCGTTTTCAGCGAAAATAGAGCACTTTTAGCGTAAATACAGTGTATTTTAGTAATTAGGCAATCATCCTTGATATTTTGAAACCAGCGCCTGAAAACAAGTTTTAGAACTCATTAAGATCTTTCCAACGAGATATTAAACGCTTTTAACGGCACAAAATAGAGCAAGATATGATCGCATCAAATTCTACACGAGTTCAGAGTGAAATCAGAAACATTTGTGAATGTATGGTTAATCTGTAATTTTTAATTAATGCATTGTAAATGAAGTTGGAACAATAGCTTTAGAGCACCGATCTCTCTTTCCAACGAGGTATAATACGCTCCAAACGGGTAAACACACAGCAAGATATGAGTGTCACAAATACTTAGCCTTATCTCTATGATTTAGCGTTTTCAGCGAAAATAGAGCACTTTTCGCGTAAATACAGTGTATTTTAGTAATTAGGCAATCATCCCTTGATAGTTTGAACCCAGCGCCTGAAAACAAGTTTTAGAACTCGGTAAGCGCTTTCCAACGAGATATTAAACGCCGTCAACGGCACAAAATAGAGCAACATATGATCGCATCAAATTCTACCAGAATTTGGAGTGAAATAAGAAACATTTGTGAATATATGGTTAATCTGTAACTTTTAATTAATGCATTGTAAATTAAGTTGGAACAGTAGCTTTAGAGCTCCGATCTATATTTCCAACGAGATATAATACGCTCGAAACGGATAAACACACAGCAAGATATGAGTGTCACAAATACTTAGCCTTATCTCTATGATTTAGCGTTTTCAGCGAAAATAGAGCACTTTTTGCGTAAATACAGTGTATTTTAGTAATTAGGCAATCATCCCTTGATAGTTTGAACCCAGCGCCTGAAAACAAGTTTTAGAACTCGGTAAGCGCTTTCCAACGAGATATTAAACGCCGTCAACGGCACAAAATAGAGCAACATATGATCGCATCAAATTCTACCAGAATTTGGAGTGAAATAAGAAACATTTGTGAATATATGGTTAATCTGTAACTTTTAATTAATGCATTGTAAATTAAGTTGGAACAGTAGCTTTAGAGCTCCGATCTATATTTCCAACGAGATATAATACGCTCGAAACGGATAAACACACAGCAAGATATGAGTGTCACAAATACTTAGCCTTATCTCTATGATTTAGCGTTTTCAGCGAAAATAGAGTACTTTTAGCGTAAATACAGTGTAATTTAGTACTTCGGCAATCATCCCTCGATAATTTGAAACCAGCACCTGAAGACAAGTTTTAGAACTCGGTAAGAGCTTTCCAACGATATATTAAACGCTTTCAACGGCACCAAATAGAGCAAGATATGATCGCATCAAATTCTTCACGAGTTCGGAGTGAAATCAGAAACATTTGTGAATATATGGTTAATCTGTAACTTTTAATTAATGAGTTGTAAATGAAGTTGGAAAAATAAATTTAGAGCTCCGATCTATGTTTCCAACGAGATATAATACGCCCAAAACGGATAAACACACAGCAGAATATGAGTGTCACAAATACTTAGCCTTGTCTCTATGATTTAGCGTTTTCAGCGAAAATAGAGCACTTTTAGCGTAAATACAGTGTATTTTAGTAATTAGGCAATCATCCCTTCATATTCTGAAACTAGAGCCTGAAGACAAGTTTTAGAACTCGGTAAGATCTTTCAAACGAGATATTAAACGCTTTCAACGGCACAAAATAGAGCATGATATGATCGCATCACATTCTACACGAGTTCGGAGTGAAATCAGAAACATTTGTGAATATATGGTTAATCTGTAACTTTTAATTAATGCATTGTAAATGAAGTTGGAACAATAGCTTTAAATCTCCGATCTATCTTTCCAACGAGATATAATACGCTCCAAACGGATAAACACACAGCAAGATATGAGTGTCACAAATACTAAGCCTTATCTCTATGATTTAGCGTTTTCAGCGAAAATAGAGCACTTTTAGCGTAAATACAGTGTATTTTAGTAATTAGGCAATCATCCTTGATATTTTGAAACCAGCGCCTGAAAACAAGTTTTAGAACTCGTTAAGATCTTTCCAACGAGATATTAAACGCTTTTAACGGCACAAAATAGAGCAAGATATGATCGCATCAAATTCTACACGAGTTCAGAGTGAAATCAGAAACATTTGTGAATGTATGGTTAATCTGTAACTTTTAATTAATGCATTGTAAATGAAGTTGGAACAATAGCTTTAGAGCACCGATCTCTCTTTCCAACGAGGTATAATACGCTCCAAACGGGTAAACACACAGCAAGATATGAGTGTCACAAATACTTAGCCTTATCTCTATGATTTAGCGTTTTCAGCGAAAATAGAGCACTTTTCGCGTAAATACAGTGTATTTTAGTAATTAGGCAATCATCCCTTGATAGTTTGAACCCAGCGCCTGAAAACAAGTTTTAGAACTCGGTAAGCGCTTTCCAACGAGATATTAAACGCCGTCAACGGCACAAAATAGAGCAACATATGATCGCATCAAATTCTACCAGAATTTGGAGTGAAATAAGAAACATTTGTGAATATATGGTTAATCTGTAACTTTTAATTAATGCATTGTAAATTAAGTTGGAACAGTAGCTTTAGAGCTCCGATCTATATTTCCAACGAGATATAATACGCTCGAAACGGATAAACACACAGCAAGATATGAGTGTCACAAATACTTAGCCTTATCTCTATGATTTAGCGTTTTCAGCGAAAATAGAGCACTTTTTGCGTAAATACAGTGTATTTTAGTAATTAGGCAATCATCCCTTGATAGTTTGAACCCAGCGCCTGAAAACAAGTTTTAGAACTCGGTAAGCGCTTTCCAACGAGATATTAAACGCCGTCAACGGCACAAAATAGAGCAACATATGATCGCATCAAATTCTACCAGAATTTGGAGTGAAATAAGAAACATTTGTGAATATATGGTTAATCTGTAACTTTTAATTAATGCATTGTAAATTAAGTTGGAACAGTAGCTTTAGAGCTCCGATCTATATTTCCAACGAGATATAATACGCTCGAAACGGATAAACACACAGCAAGATATGAGTGTCACAAATACTTAGCCTTATCTCTATGATTTAGCGTTTTCAGCGAAAATAGAGTACTTTTAGCGTAAATACAGTGTAATTTAGTACTTCGGCAATCATCCCTCGATAATTTGAAACCAGCACCTGAAGACAAGTTTTAGAACTCGGTAAGAGCTTTCCAACGATATATTAAACGCTTTCAACGGCACCAAATAGAGCAAGATATGATCGCATCAAATTCTTCACGAGTTCGGAGTGAAATCAGAAACATTTGTGAATATATGGTTAATCTGTAACTTTTAATTAATGAGTTGTAAATGAAGTTGGAAAAATAGATTTAGAGCTCCGATCTATGTTTCCAACGAGATATAATACGCCCAAAACGGATAAACACACAGCAGAATATGAGTGTCACAAATACTTAGCCTTGTCTCTATGATTTAGCGTTTTCAGCGAAAATAGAGCACTTTTAGCGTAAATACAGTGTATTTTAGTAATTAGGCAATCATCCCTTCATATTCTGAAACTAGAGCCTGAAGACAAGTTTTAGAACTCGGTAAGATCTTTCAAACGAGATATTAAACGCTTTCAACGGCACAAAATAGAGCATGATATGATCGCATCACATTCTACACGAGTTCGGAGTGAAATCAGAAACATTTGTGAATATATGGTTAATCTGTAACTTTTAATTAATGCATTGTAAATGAAGTTGGAACAATAGCTTTAAATCTCCGATCTATCTTTCCAACGAGATATAATACGCTCCAAACGGATAAACACACAGCAAGATATGAGTGTCACAAATACTAAGCCTTATCTCTATGATTTAGCGTTTTCAGCGAAAATAGAGCACTTTTAGCGTAAATACAGTGTATTTTAGTAATTAGGCAATCATCCTTGATATTTTGAAACCAGCGCCTGAAAACAAGTTTTAGAACTCGTTAAGATCTTTCCAACGAGATATTAAACGCTTTTAACGGCACAAAATAGAGCAAGATATGATCGCATCAAATTCTACACGAGTTCAGAGTGAAATCAGAAACATTTGTGAATGTATGGTTAATCTGTAACTTTTAATTAATGCATTGTAAATGAATTTGGAACAATAGCTTTAGAGCACCGATCTCTCTTTCCAACGAGGTATAATACGCTCCAAACGGGTAAACACACAGCAAGATATGAGTGTCACAAATACTTAGCCTTATCTCTATGATTTAGCGTTTTCAGCGAAAATAGAGCACTTTTCGCGTAAATACAGTGTATTTTAGTAATTAGGCAATCATCCCTTGATAGTTTGAACCCAGCGCCTGAAAACAAGTTTTAGAACTCGGTAAGCGCTTTCCAACGAGATATTAAACGCCGTCAACGGCACAAAATAGAGCAACATATGATCGCATCAAATTCTACCAGAATTTGGAGTGAAATAAGAAACATTTGTGAATATATGGTTAATCTGTAACTTTTAATTAATGCATTGTAAATTAAGTTGGAACAGTAGCTTTAGAGCTCCGATCTATATTTCCAACGAGATATAATACGCTCGAAACGGATAAACACACAGCAAGATATGAGTGTCACAAATACTTAGCCTTATCTCTATGATTTAGCGTTTTCAGCGAAAATAGAGCACTTTTTGCGTAAATACAGTGTATTTTAGTAATTAGGCAATCATCCCTTGATAGTTTGAACCCAGCGCCTGAAGACAAGTTTTAGAACTCGGTAAGAGCTTTCCAACGATATATTAAACGCTTTCAACGGCACCAAATAGAGCAAGATATGATCGCATCAAATTCTTCACGAGTTCGGAGTGAAATCAGAAACATTTGTGAATATATGGTTAATCTGTAACTTTTAATTAATGAGTTGTAAATGAAGTTGGAAAAATAGATTTAGAGCTCCGATCTATGTTTCCAACGAGATATAATACGCCCAAAACGGATAAACACACAGCAGAATATGAGTGTCACAAATACTTAGCCTTGTCTCTATGATTTAGCGTTTTCAGCGAAAATAGAGCACTTTTAGCGTAAATACAGTGTATTTTAGTAATTAGGCAATCATCCCTTCATATTCTGAAACTAGAGCCTGAAGACAAGTTTTAGAACTCGGTAAGATCTTTCAAACGAGATATTAAACGCTTTCAACGGCACAAAATAGAGCATGATATGATCGCATCACATTCTACACGAGTTCGGAGTGAAATCAGAAACATTTGTGAATATATGGTTAATCTGTAACTTTTAATTAATGCATTGTAAATGAAGTTGGAACAATAGCTTTAAATCTCCGATCTATCTTTCCAACGAGATATAATACGCTCCAAACGGATAAACACACAGCAAGATATGAGTGTCACAAATACTAAGCCTTATCTCTATGATTTAGCGTTTTCAGCGAAAATAGAGCACTTTTAGCGTAAATACAGTGTATTTTAGTAATTAGGAAATTATCCCTTGCTATTTTGAAACCCGCGCCTGAAGACAAGTTTTATAACTCGGTAAGATCTTTCCAACGAGATATTAAAGGCTTTCAACGGCACAAATTAGAGCAAGATATGATCGTATAAAATTCTACACGACTTCGGAGTGAAATCAGAAACATTTGTGAATATATGGTTAATCTGTAACTTTTAATTAATGCATTGTAAATGAAGTTGGAACAATAGCTTTAGAGCTCTGATCTATCTTTCCAACGAGATATAGGAAGCTCCAAATGGATAAACACACAGCAAGATACGAGTGTCAGAAATACTTAGCCTTATCTCTATGATTTACCGTTTTCAGAGAATATAGAGCACTTTTAGCGTAAATACAAAGTATTTTAGTAATTAGGCAGTCATCCCTTGATATTTTGAAACCAGCGCCTGAAGACAAGTTTTAGAACTCATTAAGATCTTTCAAACGAGATATTAAACGCTTTCAACGGCAGAAAATAGAGCAAGATATGATCGCATCAAATTCTACACGAGTTCAGAGTGAAATCAGAAACATTTGTGAATATATGGTTAATCTGTAACTTTTAATTAATGCATTGTAAATGAAGTTGGAACAATAGCTTTCGAGCGCCGATCTATCTTTCCAACGAGATATAATACGCTGCAAATGGATACACACACAGCAAGATATGAGTGTCACAAATACTTAGCCTTATCTCTAAGATTTAGCGTTTTCAGCGAAAATAGAGCACTTTTAGCGTAAATACAGTGTATTTTAGTAATTAGGCAATCATCCCTTGATATTTTGAAACCAGCGCCCGAAACCAGAGACTGTAGATCCGGACCGTTCTAGTGAGGGTTGAGAGCTCACTCTCCCGATTTTTGGCCTAACGGTCAAAAAATTGGCTCACTCACGCCGGAAACCAGCTTTCACCGCCATACACCACCGCAAACCACCACCAATCCTCACCCTGGAGCTTGTATATCCTCCATATTACTTCCTCCATACCTTGGTTGAGTAATATCTGGGATATCCCCGCTCCTTCTTCCCCAAATCGTTCGCAACTCTACTATTCACGAAAAAGGTCAACGCATTTTTCTTCATCATCCACTAGGCCAATTCCGATTTTGAGCTTGGATTGGGGTTCGCATTGGTGAGGAGATCAACTTTATCAACTTTGTTTCATCATCAAGGAAGGCCGTACAACAAGCTACTGTTCACAAACGCAGCCATTGGTACGGATTTCTTAGCTCCATCCATTGAAAAAACTCAAAGCTTCTCGGTTTAGAAGGGGTTGCTATTTTTAGCTACCCCTTCCATGGTGTGAAGATTTTTTCTTGGCTCATCTTCTAAACAACATAATGCCCAAGTCCACGGCTAAGAAGAAGGAGCCCGTAGCTCCTACTAAGTCGTCCTCGAGGCTCAAAGAAAAGGCAAAAAACAAGGAGATTGAAGATGCACTCTCGGCAATGGACCAAGTGAGTGATTCGGAATTGAGCTTGGAGTTTGCTAGTGAATCCGAGGGGGATTCTAGACCAATTCAGCCTGAATTTGCTACTCAACCTCCTGAACCTCAGGTTACTTCTATTCCCCCTCTAAAACAGGGAAATGACATACAAACTGCCACAAATGAAAATGTTACCGTAGACAAAGTTTTGGGGCAAGTGGAGGGATTGGTTGATGGGGGAAGTAAGGAGATTGTGCTGATTGATAATGTGCCTGAAATTGAACATCAAACTCATGAAAAAGAAGATGTTAATAACTTGTATGTTGCTGCCCTTGGGAAAACTATCCCCATGACACAAACCGAGACCCCAATGCCCAAACCTTTTGCATCTCTATTCAAGGATAATAGGGAACCCACAAAAGGAATGAAGCTAAGGTTTATTGAACCGGTTGGAGATTTTGTTGACTTGCATAAGAGAGTGATGCCTTCTATGGTGGAAATTTGGGGATATTGCCTCGTGGGTTATTTTGCGGGAAGATATCCCGGATACAAGCCCATACAAGAACTTGTTTCAAAATGGAGTGCCCCTTGCAAAGTGAGAACCCATGACAAAGGATGGGTGATTTTCAAGTTCCAAAATGAAGAAGACAGATCTAAAGTTCTTATGGAGGGCCCATACACGCTGTTTGGTAAGTCCTTATACCTCAAAACGCTATCGGAGGATTTCTCTTTTGAAAGTGAAGAATTTCTAAAAGTACCTATTTGGGTGAAGTTCCCTAATTTCCCTTTGCAAATATGGAACGAAGAGGTTATAAGTGAGGTTGCTTCGAGAGTAGGGGTGCCCTTAACTACGGATAGGGTCACACAAGAAAGAACCATCTCAAGATATGCAAGGGTCTTAATTGAGGTTGATGCATCTAAGCTGCCACCTCTCATGCTTAAGGTAAGGCTGCCAAGTGGTAGATTCCACTTTCAAAAGATCATCTATGAAACATATCCAAACTATTGCTTCAATTTTAAAGCATACGGCCACCATGCTTTCACATGCAAAATCATAGCCGAAAGGGAAAAGAAAGAAAGAGAAGAAAAGAAAGCACAAGAACAAGGGAAGGATGAACAAGCAAAGGGGGACAAAGGCAAAGGCATTAGCAAGGAAGATGATGACGCGGCTTTACATGTGGGGACATCAAACCACAAGGCCGCGGCTTTGATGGTGGGAACGTCTAAGGCCGTACCTAATGCCGCGGCATTAGACACCCCTACCCAACAAGAGGAGCACCCCTTTATAAAGGCAGCAAGGTTGAAAAAGAAAAAGAGGAAGCCAAAGAAAAACAAACAACCAAGGGAGGATGGGGAGCTATCATCCGGGTATGAAACGGTTCAAGAACATGATGAAGAGGATGATCAACCAAGGAAGATTCAAGGCTTCAAAGACTTCTATGATGATGAAGTGGTTATTGAGATAGAAGTGGATGAGGCACGTATGCCTATCCTTAAGGTAGCGCACATTGATGATGTAACCGAGCCTACTATTAGACTAAACCACCTTCTCCAAACTGTGGATGCAAAGGAACCGGGGATACACTTTACTAAACTTTTCTTGGAATCAATCCCGGGGGTGAGAAAGAAGAAAAAGGAGTATGTCTTTACACAACTTTTCATGTCAAGTGTGTATAGACATTTCCTTTATGGTTATTTCGAGGATGGACATCTTATGGGCAATGGAAGCAAAGTCATGGACTTGAGAAAATTCAAAAGAAAAACAGTCCGGATTGCACAAGATATCAAAGAGGCCTACTTAGATGATGTTATAACAAAGATTGAATTCAAAGAAGGAGCAAAGCCGAAGATACACTTGATGCATGGTGATGATGTGAAGGAAGGAATAACAAGATTGGACAACTATTTGGACGTAGAGGAGAGCTTGGCACGCAAAGGACTCACTTTCACCACTTCTTGCCTTAGATCTCTTCCCGGAGTGTTCCTTACGGAGGAAGGGTATGAATTCTCTTCTACTTTTATGATACATGTCTATGACCTTTTTCTTGCTAGGTATAGAGGATGCCAAGAATACCGGGAATGGAAGCAAAGCCAAAGAGAGAGGAATAGGCCCTATAGAAGGGGTAAGGGAGGTAAGGCCTAATATGTTTTTTATGATAGTTACAACTTGGAATGTTAGGGGGCTGAATCAAGCCTCAAAGCAAAATACTATACTTAATTTCATAAGGATAAATAAGGTACGCATATTTTGTCTTCTTGAAACCAAAATGTCTATAACTAGTTTTGCTAATTTTATGCTTTTTAGATTGCCTAATTGGAATTATGTGACAAATTTTGATAAAATTGGGGGTGGCCGTATAGCTCTTATGTGGGATCCTTGTTTTGTGGATGATGATATCATAGAAGTTGATGTTCAACATGTGCATGCTAGATTTAAATGTAAAACTACACAAGTGTGTTTCTATGCATCTTTTGTTTATGCTTTATATACGGTGCTAGAAAGGAGGGTACTATGGAATCATTTGACAAGGCTAAATGCAAATACCCTTGGACCATGGGCTGTTTTGGGAGACTTTAATTGTGTGGGTGCACCAAATGAAAGAAGGGGTTCTGCCCCACCTACGGGTTACTTGATGAAGGATATAAATGAGATGAAAATGCAAACTTATCTAGATGATGCCCCTTCCACAGGTGAATTTTACACTTGGAATAGAGGTGCCATTTGGGCTAAGTTGGATAGAATTCTCATTAATCCCTTATGGAGTGCCCAAGGTGTAGCATGTAATGCCCATTTTTTTGAAATGGAATGTGATTTTGATCATGTGGCTGCCATGCTTAAAATTGGAAATACAATGAAAAGTGGGTCAAAACCTTTTAAGTTCTTTAACATGTGGCTGAAACATGACAATTTTATTGGTATCCTAAAGGAGGTTTGGATGAAAAATGTTGGGGGAATGGCACAATTTAGACTAGCCCGTAAGCTTAAGCTCCTTAAACAGCCCCTAAAACAACTAAATTCAAATGAGTTTAGTCATATATCGGCTAGAGCAAAGGAATCTAAAAAGGAGTACCAAAGAATCTACCAATTGTTTCTTCTAACTCCAAATGATGATGCTCTTAAAGAGGACATGAATTTTGCAAAGAAAAGGGCCTTGTTTCTTAAATAGGCCGAGGAAGCTTATTTGAAACAAAAAGCTAAGGCTGTCCATCTTTTTCAATCCGATAGATGTACTAAGTATTTTCACTCTATTGTAAAAAAGAAACAAGCAAAAAACTCAATTGCCTCTATTCGGTTACAAGATGGGTCCCTCACCCATTCCATGAACCAAGTTGCAAATGAGTTTGTAAGATTTTTTAAGGATCTGTTTGGTGCATCACAACCATCACATGACTTTGATCCTAACACTATCACTTCAGGAAATGTAATAGATCAAAGCTTTTTTGATGACCTTATTAGACCAATTTCTGATTTGGAAATCAAAGAAGCTCTGTTTGATATAGGAAATGACAAGGCACCTGGACCAGATGGTTACTCATCAGCTTTTTTCAAATCAAATTGGGGAATAGTTGGTGAGGATGTATGTGCTGCAGTTAGGGAATTCTTTGAGTCGGGGACAATGCTTAAACAAGTTAACCATACTGTGGTAGCTCTTATCCCCAAAACTACTCACTCTCCCTCGGTTTCTGATTTTAGACCCATTTCTTGTACCAATGTGACCTATAAGATCATTACCAAAATCCTTGCATCTAGGCTTGAACCTTGTCTTCCAAGTGTAATTGATCCATCACAGGGTGCTTTTGTCAATGGTAGACTCATGACTGATAATATTTTCCTTGCACAAGAGCTGGTGAGGGGATATACTAGAAAGAGGGTCACTCCTAGATGCATGATTAAGATTGATCTTAGGAAAGCATATGACACGGTCTCTTGGGAATTCCTTGAAAATGTTTTAAGAAGTATTGGGCTGCCAAATATATTTGTTAACTGGATTATGGAATGTGTTACTACCTCTTCATTTTCCATATCCATAAATGGTTCTCTACATGGGTGGTTTGAAGGAAAGAGGGGTTTAAGACAAGGGGATCCTATGTCTCCCATGCTTTTTGTTTTATGTTTGGAGTATCTATCTAGGATGTTAACTGTTAGGACCTCTGATCCTGATTTTAGGTATCATCCTTTGTGCTCCAAACTAAAGATTTCACATTTGGCATATGCTGATGACCTAATGCTTTTCTCAAAAGGGGACCTCAAATCTATTAAGATATTGGTGGATTCTTTACATGATTATGGTAGGGTTTCTGTCCTTATGGTCAACCAAGATAAATCCAATATCTTTGTAGGAGGAAACATAGCAAATAGGCTACCTGCCATTCTACAGTTGGTGGACTTTCAACAAGGATCCTTTCCTGTTAGATACCTAGGTATACCATTGGCCCCTCTTAAGATCTCTGTAGCCCAATTCTCTCCTTTGATTGATACGGTTACAGATTATTTAAATGCATGGAATACCAAGTCCTTATCTTATGCGGGAAAAGTTGAGTTGATAAAGTCTGTCATACAAGGGGTACAATCTTTTTGGCTAGGAATCTTTCCGGTTCCTAAAACCATCTTGGATAGAATTACAAGCCTTTGTCGTATTTTCCTTTGGGGGGAAAACACGCAAAAGTGGCTTGGGAAGATGTATGTCTACCAAAAAAGGAAGGAGGTCTAGGTATTAGGGACACAAAGATTTGGAACAATGCATTACTATCTCGTACCTTATGGAATATCCACTCAAAACAAGACTCTCTTTGGGTAAGGTGGGTTCATGGGGTATACCTAAATGGGGGCTGTGTGTGGACCTTTGTTCCACACAATAGGGATTCGCAATTAATGAAGAGATTGGCATTGATACGGGACATGATTGTCTCAAAATTCTCTTCTATAGCCGAGACCACTACATACCTTGAAAAGATGACTTTTAATGGTAAATTATCCTCTTCCAAGGTTTATGACCTTCTTAGACTTAAAGCCACACCACATGCGTGGATGTCTTTCATTTGGAAGGCTTACATCCCTCCAAAATTCTCATTCATAATGTGGTTAGCATTTCGGAATAGGCTGCCAACGTATGATAACATGATATATCTTGATGTTGCTAATGTTTGTCCATTCTGTAAGGGTGAACCGGAGACGGTACCACACCTATATTTTGATTGTACATGTACAGGGCAGCTTTGGAACAATGTCAAAGATTGGCTTGGTATTTCAAGACAAATGGCATCCTTGAAGAGCGTGGTGAAGTGGACCCAAAGGGAGTGCAAAGGAGCGCATATTAGAGCCAAAGCAACAAGAATAGCTTTTAACTACACTATATATTGGATATGGCGAACTCGAAATGCAATTCGTTTTGATGGTGCGGCCTTGAAGTTGGATGAGATGTTTACACATATCAAATATATGGTGTACAAAGTTCTCTATTCTCTCTATCCATACCATATGATTAATTTTTGAAAATTTTTGTCACGGCTTGATGGCTGGCTGTTTTGCTACTTTCCTTTTGGTTAGATCTCTGATCTAGGTTTGCTTGTATAGCATTTGATGTATAGGATATCCATACTTGGATATGCCTCTAATTTTGCCACGATGTACATAACTTTTGGTTACTATTTATATATTTACAGTTCACCAAAAAAAAATTGAAACCAGCGCCTGAAGACAAGTTTTAGAACTCGGTATGATATTTCCAACGAGATATTAAACGCTTTGAACGGCACAAAATAGAGCAAGATATGATCGCATCAAATTCTACACGAGTTCGGAGTAAAATCAGAAACATTTGTGAATATATCGTTAATCTGTAACTTTTAATTAATGCATTGTAAATGAAGTTGGAACAATAGCTTTAGATCTCCGATCTATCTTTCCAACGAGATATAATACGCTCCAAACGGGTAAACACACACCAAGATATGAGTGTCACAAATACTTAGCCTTATCCCTATTATTTAGCGTTTTCAGCGAAAATAGAGCACCTTTAGCGTAAATACAGTGTATTTTAGTAATTAGGCAATCATCCTTGATATTTTGAAACCAGCGCCTGAAAACAAGTTTTAGAACTCGTTAAGATCTTTCCAACGAGATATTAAACGCTTTTAACGGCACAAAATAGAGCAAGATATGATCGCATCAAATTCTACACGAGTTCAGAGTGAAATCAGAAACATTTGTGAATGTATGGTTAATCTGTAACTTTTAATTAATGCATTGTAAATGAAGTTGGAACAATAGCTTTAGAGCACCGATCTCTCTTTCCAACGAGGTATAATACGCTCCAAACGGGTAAACACACAGCAAGATATGAGTGTCACAAATACTTAGCCTTATCTCTATGATTTAGCGTTTTCAGCGAAAATAGAGCACTTTTCGCGTAAATACAGTGTATTTTAGTAATTAGGCAATCATCCCTTGATAGTTTGAACCCAGCGCCTGAAAACAAGTTTTAGAACTCGGTAAGCGCTTTCCAACGAGATATTAAACGCCGTCAACGGCACAAAATAGAGCAACATATGATCGCATCAAATTCTACCAGAATTTGGAGTGAAATAAGAAACATTTGTGAATATATGGTTAATCTGTAACTTTTAATTAATGCATTGTAAACTAAGTTGGAACAGTAGCTTTAGAGCTCCGATCTATATTTTCAACGAGATATAATACGCTCGAAACGGATAAACACACAGCAAGATATGAGTGTCACAAATACTTAGCCTTATCTCTATGATTTAGCGTTTTCAGCGAAAATAGAGTACTTTTAGCGTAAATACAGTGTAATTTAGTACTTCGGCAATCATCCCTCGATAATTTGAAACCAGCACCTGAAGACAAGATTTAGAACTCGGTAAGAGCTTTCCAACGATATATTAAACGCTTTCAACGGCACCAAATAGATCAAGATATGATCGCATCAAATTCTTCACGAGTTCGGAGTGAAATCAGAAACATTTGTGAATATATGGTTAATCTGTAACTTTTAATTAATGAGTTGTAAATGAAGTTGGAAAAATAGATTTAGAGCTCCGATCTATGTTTCCAACGAGATATAATACGCCCAAAACGGATAAACACACAGCAGGATATGAGTGTCACAAATACTTAGCCTTGTCTCTATGATTTAGCGTTTTCAGCGAAAATAGAGCACTTTTAGCGTAAATACAGTGTATTTTAGTAATTAGGCAATCATCCCTTCATATTCTGAAACTAGAGCCTGAAGACAAGTTTTAGAACTCGGTAAGATCTTTCAAACGAGATATTAAACGCTTTCAACGGCACAAAATAGAGCATGATATGATCGCATCACATTCTACACGAGTTCGGAGTGAAATCAGAAACATTTGTGAATATATGGTTAATCTGTAACTTTTAATTAATGCATTGTAAATGAAGTTGGAACAATAGCTTTAAATCTCCGATCTATCTTTCCAACGAGATATAATACGCTCCAAACGGATAAACACACAGCAAGATATGAGTGTCACAAATACTAAGCCTTATCTCTATGATTTAGCGTTTTCAGCGAAAATAGAGCACTTTTAGCGTAAATACAGTGTATTTTAGTAATTAGGCAATTATCCCTTGCTATTTTGAAACCCGCGCCTGAAGACAAGTTTTATAACTCGGTAAGATCTTTCCAACGAGATATTAAAGGCTTTCAACGGCACAAATTAGAGCAAGATATGATCGTATAAAATTCTACACGACTTCGGAGTGAAATCAGAAACATTTGTGAATATATGGTTAATCTGTAACTTTTAATTAATGCATTGTAAATGAAGTTGGAACAATAGCTTTAGAGCTCTGATCTATCTTTCCAACGAGATATAGGAAGCTCCAAATGGATAAACACACAGCAAGATACGAGTGTCAGAAATACTTAGCCTTATCTCTATGATTTACCGTTTTCAGAGAATATAGAGCACTTTTAGCGTAAATACAAAGTATTTTAGTAATTAGGCAGTCATCCCTTTATATTTTGAAACCAGCGCCTGAAGACAAGTTTTAGAACTCATTAAGATCTTTCCAACGAGATATTAAACGCTTTCAACGGCAGAAAATAGAGCAAGATATGATCGCATCAAATTCTACACGAGTTCAGAGTGAAATCAGAAACATTTGTGAATATATGGTTAATCTGTAACTTTTAATTAATGCATTGTAAATGAAGTTGGAACAATAGCTTTCGAGCGCCGATCTATCTTTCCAACGAGATATAATACGCTGCAAATGGATAAACACACAGCAAGATATGAGTGTCACAAATACTTAGCCTTATCTCTAAGATTTAGCGTTTTCAGCGAAAATAGAGCACTTTTAGCGTAAATACAGGGTATTTTAGTAATTAGGCAATCATCCCTTGATATTTTGAAACCAGCGCCTGAAGACAAGTTTTAGAACTCGGAATGATATTTCCAACGAGATATTAAACGCTTTGAACGGCACAAAATAGAGCAAGATATGATCGCATCAAATTCTACACGAGTTCGGAGTAAAATCAGAAACATTTGTGAATATATCGTTAATCTGTAACTTTTAATTAATGCATTGTAAATGAAGTTGGAACAATAGCTTTAGATCTCCGATCTATCTTTCCAACGAGATATAATACGCTCCAAACGGGTAAACACACACCAAGATATGAGTGTCACAAATACTTAGCCTTATCC
The DNA here is from genome assembly GCA_945859875.1 of Cuscuta europaea. Classification (NCBI taxonomy): domain Eukaryota; kingdom Viridiplantae; phylum Streptophyta; class Magnoliopsida; order Solanales; family Convolvulaceae; genus Cuscuta; species Cuscuta europaea. The sequence goes on along the minus strand of CAMAPE010000071.1, from coordinate 1,848,287 downwards.
CTATTATTTAGCGTTTTCAGCGAAAATAGAGCACCTTTAGCGTAAATACAGTGTATTTTAGTAATTAGGCAATCATCCTTGATATTTTGAAACCAGCGCCTGAAAACAAGTTTTAGAACTCGTTAAGATCTTTCCAACGAGATATTAAACGCTTTTAACGGCACAAAATAGAGCAAGATATGATCGCATCAAATTCTACACGAGTTCAGAGTGAAATCAGAAACATTTGTGAATGTATGGTTAATCTGTAACTTTTAATTAATGCATTGTAAATGAAGTTGGAACAATAGCTTTAGAGCACCGATCTCTCTTTCCAACGAGGTATAATACGCTCCAAACGGGTAAACACACAGCAAGATATGAGTGTCACAAATACTTAGCCTTATCTCTATGATTTAGCGTTTTCAGCGAAAATAGAGCACTTTTCGCGTAAATACAGTGTATTTTAGTAATTAGGCAATCATCCCTTGATAGTTTGAACCCAGCGCCTGAGAACAAGTTTTAGAACTCGGTAAGCGCTTTCCAACGAGATATTAAACGCCGTCAACGGCACAAAATAGAGCAACATATGATCGCATCAAATTCTACCAGAATTTGGAGTGAAATAAGAAACATTTGTGAATATATGGTTAATCTGTAACTTTTAATTAATGCATTGTAAACTAAGTTGGAACAGTAGCTTTAGAGCTCCGATCTATATTTTCAACGAGATATAATACGCTCGAAACGGATAAACACACAGCAAGATATGAGTGTCACAAATACTTAGCCTTATCTCTATGATTTAGCGTTTTCAGCGAAAATAGAGTACTTTTAGCGTAAATACAGTGTAATTTAGTACTTCGGCAATCATCCCTCGATAATTTGAAACCAGCACCTGAAGACAAGATTTAGAACTCGGTAAGAGCTTTCCAACGATATATTAAACGCTTTCAACGGCACCAAATAGATCAAGATATGATCGCATCAAATTCTTCACGAGTTCGGAGTGAAATCAGAAACATTTGTGAATATATGGTTAATCTGTAACTTTTAATTAATGAGTTGTAAATGAAGTTGGAAAAATAGATTTAGAGCTCCGATCTATGTTTCCAACGAGATATAATACGCCCAAAACGGATAAACACACAGCAGGATATGAGTGTCACAAATACTTAGCCTTGTCTCTATGATTTAGCGTTTTCAGCGAAAATAGAGCACTTTTAGCGTAAATACAGTGTATTTTAGTAATTAGGCAATCATCCCTTCATATTCTGAAACTAGAGCCTGAAGACAAGTTTTAGAACTCGGTAAGATCTTTCAAACGAGATATTAAACGCTTTCAACGGCACAAAATAGAGCATGATATGATCGCATCACATTCTACACGAGTTCGGAGTGAAATCAGAAACATTTGTGAATATATGGTTAATCTGTAACTTTTAATTAATGCATTGTAAATGAAGTTGGAACAATAGCTTTAAATCTCCGATCTATCTTTCCAACGAGATATAATACGCTCCAAACGGATAAACACACAGCAAGATATGAGTGTCACAAATACTAAGCCTTATCTCTATGATTTAGCGTTTTCAGCGAAAATAGAGCACTTTTAGCGTAAATACAGTGTATTTTAGTAATTAGGCAATTATCCCTTGCTATTTTGAAACCCGCGCCTGAAGACAAGTTTTATAACTCGGTAAGATCTTTCCAACGAGATATTAAAGGCTTTCAACGGCACAAATTAGAGCAAGATATGATCGTATAAAATTCTACACGACTTCGGAGTGAAATCAGAAACATTTGTGAATATATGGTTAATCTGTAACTTTTAATTAATGCATTGTAAATGAAGTTGGAACAATAGCTTTAGAGCTCTGATCTATCTTTCCAACGAGATATAGGAAGCTCCAAATGGATAAACACACAGCAAGATACGAGTGTCAGAAATACTTAGCCTTATCTCTATGATTTACCGTTTTCAGAGAATATAGAGCACTTTTAGCGTAAATACAAAGTATTTTAGTAATTAGGCAGTCATCCCTTTATATTTTGAAACCAGCGCCTGAAGACAAGTTTTAGAACTCATTAAGATCTTTCCAACGAGATATTAAACGCTTTCAACGGCAGAAAATAGAGCAAGATATGATCGCATCAAATTCTACACGAGTTCAGAGTGAAATCAGAAACATTTGTGAATATATGGTTAATCTGTAACTTTTAATTAATGCATTGTAAATGAAGTTGGAACAATAGCTTTCGAGCGCCGATCTATCTTTCCAACGAGATATAATACGCTGCAAATGGATAAACACACAGCAAGATATGAGTGTCACAAATACTTAGCCTTATCTCTAAGATTTAGCGTTTTCAGCGAAAATAGAGCACTTTTAGCGTAAATACAGTGTATTTTAGTAATTAGGCAATCATCCCTTGATATTTTGAAACCAGCGCCTGAAGACAAGTTTTAGAACTCGGAATGATATTTCCAACGAGATATTAAACGCTTTGAACGGCACAAAATAGAGCAAGATATGATCGCATCAAATTCTACACGAGTTCGGAGTAAAATCAGAAACATTTGTGAATATATCGTTAATCTGTAACTTTTAATTAATGCATTGTAAATGAAGTTGGAACAATAGCTTTAGATCTCCGATCTATCTTTCCAACGAGATATAATACGCTCCAAACGGGTAAACACACACCAAGATATGAGTGTCACAAATACTTAGCCTTATCCCTATTATTTAGCGTTTTCAGCGAAAATAGAGCACCTTTAGCGTAAATACAGTGTATTTTAGTAATTAGGCAATCATCCTTGATATTTTGAAACCAGCGCCTGAAAACAAGTTTTAGAACTCGTTAAGATCTTTCCAACGAGATATTAAACGCTTTTAACGGCACAAAATAGAGCAAGATATGATCGCATCAAATTCTACACGAGTTCAGAGTGAAATCAGAAACATTTGTGAATGTATGGTTAATCTGTAACTTTTAATTAATGCATTGTAAATGAAGTTGGAACAATAGCTTTAGAGCACCGATCTCTCTTTCCAACGAGGTATAATACGCTCCAAACGGGTAAACACACAGCAAGATATGAGTGTCACAAATACTTAGCCTTATCTCTATGATTTAGCGTTTTCAGCGAAAATAGAGCACTTTTCGCGTAAATACAGTGTATTTTAGTAATTAGGCAATCATCCCTTGATAGTTTGAACCCAGCGCCTGAAAACAGGTTTTAGAACTCGGTAAGCGCTTTCCAACGAGATATTAAACGCCGTCAACGGCACAAAATAGAGCAA
>CAMAPE010000071.1:1835000-1840000 GCA_945859875.1 Cuscuta europaea | reverse complement strand
ATGATATGATCGCATCACATTCTACACGAGTTCGGAGTGAAATCAGAAACATTTGTGAATATATGGTTAATCTGTAACTTTTAATTAATGCATTGTAAATGAAGTTCGAACAATAGCTTTAGATCTCCGATCTATCTTTCCAACGAGATCTAATACGCTCCAAACGGATAAACACACAGCAAGATATGAGTGTCACAAATACTTAGCCTTATCTCTATGATTTAGCGTTTTCAGCGAAAATAGAGCACGTTTAGCGTAAATACAGTGTATTTTAGTAATTAGGCAATTATCCCTTGCTATTTTGAAACCAGCGCCTGAAGACAAGTTTTAGAACTCGGTAATATCTTTTCAACGAGATAGTAGAGGCTTTCAACGGCACAAATTAGAGCAAGATATGATCGTATAAAATTCTACATGACTTCGGAGTGAAATCAGAAACATTTGTGAATATATGGTTAATCTGTAACTTTTAATTAATGCACTGTATATGAAGTTGGAACAATAGCTTTAGAGATCCGATCTATCTTTCCAACGAGATATAATAGGCTCCAAATGGATAAACACACAGCAAGATACGAGTGTCAGAAATACTTAGCCTTATCTCTATGATTTACCGTTTTCAGAGAAAATAGAGCACTTTCAGCGTAAATACAGTGTATTTTAGTAATTAGGCAGTCATCCCTTGATATTTTGAAACCAGCGCCTGAAGACAAGTTTTAGAACTCATTCCGATCTTTCCAACGAGATATTAAACGCTTTCAACGGCACAAAATAGAGCAAGATATGATCGCATCAAATTCTACACGAGTTCAGAGTGAAATCCGAAACATTTGTGAATATATGGTGAATCTATAACTTTTAATTAATGCATTGTAAATGAAGTTGGAACAATAGCTTTCGAGCTTCGATCTATCTTTCCAACGAGATATAATACACTCCAAATGGATAAACACACAGCAAGATATGAGTGTCACAAATACTTAGCCTTATCTCTAAGATTTAGCGTTTTCAGCGAAAATAGAGCACTTTTAGCGTAAATACAGTGTATTTTAGTAATTAGGCAATCATCCCTTGATATTTTGAAACCAGCGCCTGAAGACAAGTTTTAGAACTCGGTATGATATTTCCAACGAGATATTAAACGCTTTGAACGGCACAAAATAGAGCAAGATATGATCGCATCAAATTCTACACGAGTTCGGAGTGAAATCAGAAACATTTGTGAATATATTGTTAATCTGTAACTTTTAATTAATGCATTATAAATGAAGCTGGAACAATAGCTTTAGAGCTCCGATCTATCTTTCCAGCGAGATATAATACGCTCCAAACGGATAAACACACAGCAAGATATGAGTGTCACAAATACTTAGCCTTATCTCTATGATTTAGCGTTTTCAGCGAAAATAGAGCACTTTTAGCGTAAATACAGTGTATTTTAGTAATTAGGCAATCATCCCTTCATATTCTGAAACTAGAGCCTGAAGACAAGTTTTAGAGCCGTGTAAGATCTTTCCAACGAGATATTAAACGATTTCAACGGCACAAAATAGAGCATGATATGATCGCATCACATTCAACACGAGTTCGGAGTGAAATCAGAAACATTTGTGAATATATGGTATATCTGTAACTTTTAATTAATGCATTGTAAATTAAGTTGGAAAAATAGCTTTAGAGCTCTGATCTATATTTCCAACGAGATATAATACGCTGGAAACGGATAAACACACAGCAAGATATGAGTGTCACAAATACTTAGCCTGTGACGAATCATGTCATTTTTGCTACAAATTTAGTTGAATTATAAGCTGAATGGCCTAAATCACAAGAATAGCTGGATATCATTCTGGTTTAGCAGAGAAAAAACATGTTTTGTATTAAGTAATCACATACAATACACATCTAAAAAGCTCAACAATTTTGTAACTGAAAACCCCTTTCCAGAAAACAGTGTCGGTCAGATTGGACCCAATGATACGTAGTACTTGATTACATGATAATTAGTGTCAGGTTGTCAAATTTAATGTCTTGCACTCTTGCACCGTCTATGATCTCATTTTGTCTTTTAGTTATTTATTATTGAAATTATTGAATTTATTCTTAATGTGGTGGGTCTTTTTCCTACTGTTTTATTTATTTAACCCGAGTAGATATTAGATGTTCATTTCTGCGTAAGATTTCAAATTTGCAGCAAGCTTGTGATGATGGATGAATAACTGTTGTATATCTTAGGCACTGGATCAATGTGAGACGACTCTGAATAAGTTGAGTGTTGTTAGAGTAAGTGTCAATGATAGTGCAGGTGCTGCCCAGGTAATCTGTTTTTTTGAATGTTTACTGCATCAGTCATTCCTACTTATGTTAACAATAGTTTATTTTAACACGGTTGAATAGATGGTTGCATCTGGAGGAATGACAGACACGGGAGCAATTAAAAGTTACAGATTAACGATATATTCACAAATGTTTATGATCTCACTCCGAACTCGTGTAGAATTTCATGCGATCATATCTTGCTCTATTTTGTGCCGTTGAAAGCGTTTAATATCTCGTTGGAACGATCTTACCGAGTTCTAAAACTTGTCTTTTGGCGCTGGTTTCAAAATATCAAGGGATGATTGCCTAATTACTAAAATGCACTGTATTTACGCTAAATCATAGAGATAAGCCTAAGTATTTGTGACACTCATATCTTGCTGTGTGTTTATCCGTTTGGAGCGTATTATATCTCGTTGGAAAGATAGATCGGGGCTCTAAAGCTATTTTCCAACTTCATTTACAATGGATTAAATAAAAGTTACAGATTAACCATATATTCCCAAATGTTTCTGATTTCACTCCGAACTGGTGTAGAATATGATGCGATCATATCTTGCTCTATTTTGTTTCGTTGAAAGCGTTAATTATCTCGTTGGAGAGATGTTACCGAGTTCTAAAACTTGTCTTCAGGCGCTGGTTACAAAATATCAAGGGATTATTGCGTAATTACTAAAATACACTGTATTTACGCTAAAAGTGCTCTATTTTCGCTGAAAACGCTAAATCATAGAGATAAGGCTAAGTATTTGTGACACTCATATCGTGCTGTGTGTTTATCCGTTTGGAGCGTATTACATCTCGTTAGAAAGATAGATCAGAGCACTAAGGCTCGGTAAGATCCTTCCAACGAGATGTTAAACGCTTTCAACGGCACAAAATAGAGCAAGATGTGATCGCCTCAAATTCTACACGAGTTCGGAGTGAAATCAGAAACATTTGTGAATATATGGTTAATCTATAACATTTAATTAATGCATTGTAAATGAAGTTGGAACATCATCTTTAGATCTCCGATCTATCTTTCCAACGAGATATAATACGCTCCAAACGGATAAACACACAGAAAGATATGAGTGTCACAAATACTTAGCCTTATCTCTATGATGTAGCGTTTTCAGCGAAAATAGAGCACTTTTAGCGTAAATACAGTGTATTTTAGTAATTAGGATATAATCCCTTGATATTTTGAAACCAGCGCCTGAAGACAAGTTTTAGAACTCGGTAAGATCTTTCCAACGAGATATTAAACGCTTTCAACGGTACAAAATAGAGCAAGATATGATCGCATCAAATTCTACACGAGTTCGGAGTGAAATAAGAAACATTTGTGAATATATGGTTAATCTGTAACTTTTAATTAATGCATTGTAAATGAAGTTGGAACAATAGCTTTAGAGCTCCGATCTATCTTTCCAACGAGATATAATACGCTCCAAACGGATAAACACACAGCAAGATATGAGTGTCACAAATACTTAGCCTTATCTCTATGATTTACCGTTTTCAGAGAAAATAGAGAACTTTTAGCGTAAATACAGTGTATTTTAGTAATTTGGCAATGATCCCTTAATATTTTGAAACCAGCGCCTGAAGAAAAGTTTTAGAACTCGGTATGATGTTTCCAACGAGATATAAAACGCTTTGAACGGCACAAAATAGAGCAAGATATGATCGCATTAAATTCTACACGAGTTCGGAGTGATATCAGAAACATTTGTGAATATATGGTTAATCTGTAACTTTTAATTAATGCATTGTAAATGACGTTGGAACCATAGCTTTAGATCTCCGATCTATCTTTCCAACGAGATATAATACGCTTCAAACGGATAAACACACAGCAAGATATGAGTGTCACAAATACTTAGCCTTATCTCTATGATTTAGCGTTTTCAGCGAAAATAGAGCACTTTTAGGGTAAATTCAGTGTATTTTAGTAATTAAGCAATTATCCCTTGATATTTTGAAACCAGCGCCAGAAGACAAGTTTTAGAACTAGGTAAGATCGTTTCAACGAGATATTAAACGCTCTCAACGGCACAAAATAGAAGAAGATATGATCGCATCAAATTCTACACGGCACAGTGTATTTTAGTAATTAGGCAATTATCCCTTGCTATTTTGAAATCAGCGCCTGAAGACAAGTTTTAGAACTCGGTAAGATCTTTCAACCGAGATATTAAAGGGTTTCAACGGCACAAATTAGAGCAAGATATGATCGTATAAAATTCTACACGACTTCGGAGTGAAATCAGAAACATTTGTGAATATATGGTTAATCTGTAACTTTTAATTAATGCATTGTAAATGAAGTTGGAACAAGAGCTTTAGAGCTCCGATCTATCTTTCCAACGAGATATAATACGCTCCAAACGGATAAACACACAGAAAGATATGAGTGTCAGAAATACTTTGCCTTATCTCTATGATTTACCGTTTTTCAGAGAAAATAGAGCACTTTTAGCGTAAATACAGTGTTTTCAGCGAAAATAGAGCACTTTTAGCGTAAATACAGTGTATTTCAGTAATTAAGCAATAATCACTTGATTTTTTGAAACCAGCGCCTGAAGACAAGTTTTAGAACTCGCTAAGATCTTTCAAACGAGATATTAAACTCTTTCAACAGCACAACAAAGACCAAGATATGATCGCATCAAATTCTACACGAGTTCGGAGTG
>CAMAPE010000071.1:1772500-1810000 GCA_945859875.1 Cuscuta europaea | reverse complement strand
AAATCAGAAACATTTGTGAATATATGGTTAATCTGTAACTTTTAACTAATGCATTGTAAATGAAGTTGGAACAATAGCTTTAGAGCTCCGATCTATCTTTCCAACGAGATATAATACGCTCCAAACGGATAAACACACAGCAAGATGTGAGTGTCACAAATACTTAGCCTTATCTCTATGATTTAGCGTTTTCAGAGAAAATAGAGCACTTTTAGCGTAAATACAGTGTAGTTTAGTAATTAGGCAATCATCCCTTGCTATTTTGAAACCAGCGCCTGAAGACAAGTTTTAGAACTTGGTAAGATCTTTCCAACGAGATATTAAATGCTTTCAATGGCACAAAATAAAGCAAGATATGATCGCATCATATTCTACACGAGTTCAGAGTGAAATCAGAAACATTTGTTTATATATGGTTAATATGTAACTTTTATTTAATGCATTGTAAATGAAGTTGGAACAATAGCTTTAGAGCTCCGATCTATCTTTCCAACGAGATATAATAAGCCCCAAACGGATTAACACACAGCAGGATATGAGTGTCACAAATACTTAGACTTATCTCTATGATTTGGCGTTTTCAGCTAAAAAAAAGAGCACTTTTAGCGTAAATACAGTATATTTTAGTAATTACGCAATAATCCCTTTATTTTTTGAAACCAGCGCCTGAATACAAGTTTTAGAACTCGGTAAGATCTTTCAAACGAGATATTAAACGCTTTCAACGGCACAACAAGGAGCAAGATATGATCGCATCAAATTCTACACGAGTTCGGAGTGAAATCAGAAACATTTGTGAATATATGGTTAATATGTAACTTTTAACTAATGCATTGTAAAATGAAGTTGGAACAATAGTTTTAGAGCTCCGATCTATCTTTCCAACGAGATATAATACGCTCCAAACGGATAAACACACAGCAAGATACGAGTGTCACAAATACTTAGCCTTATCTCTATGATTTAGCGTTTTCAGCGAAAATAGAGCACTTTTAGCGTAAATACAGTGTATTTTAGTAATTAGGCAATCATCCCTTGATATTCTGAAACCGGAGCCTGAAGACAAGTTTTAGAACTCGGTAAGATCTTTCCAACGAGATATTAAACGCTTTCAACAGCACAAAATAGAGCATGATATGATCGCATCACATTCTACATGAGTTCTAAATTTAAATCAGAAACATTTGTGAATATATGGTTAATCGGTAACTTTTAGTTAATGCATTGTAAATGAAGTTTGAACAATATCTTTAGAGCTCCGATCTATCTTTCGAACGAGATATAATACGCTCCAAACGGATAAACACACAGCAAGATATGAGTGTCACAAATACTTAGCCTTATCTCTATGAATTAGCGTTTTCCGCGAAAATAGATCACTTTTAGCGTAAATACAGTGTATTTTAGTAATTAGGCAATCATCCCTTGATATTTCGAAACCAGCGCCTGAAGACAAGTTTTAGAAATCGGTAAGATCTCTCCAATGAGATATTAAACGCTTTCAACGGCACAAAATAGAGCAAGATATGATCGCATCAAATCCTGCACGAGTTCGGAGTGAAATCAGAAACATTTGTGAATATATGGTTAATCTGTAACTTTCAATTAATTCATTGTGAATGAAGTTGGAACAACAGCTTTAGAGTTCCGATCTATCTTTTCAACGAGATATAATACGCTCCAAACGGATAAACACACAGCAAGATATGAGTGTCACAAATACATAGCCTTATCTCTAAGATTTAGCGTTTTCGGCGAAAATAGAGCACTTTTAGCATAAATACAGTGTATTTTAGTAATTACGCAATCATAATTGATATTTTGAAACCAACGGCTGAAGACAAGTTTTAGAACTCGGTAAGATCTTTCCAACGAGATATTAAACGCTTTCAACGGCACAAAATAGAGAAAGATATGATCGCATCAAATTCTACACGAGTTCGGAGTGAAATCAGAAACATTTGTGAATATATCGGTAATCTGTAAATTTTAATTAATGCATTGTAAATGAAGTTGGAACAATAGATTTAGGTTGTTTTTACTTGGACTGTAATTCGTCCCAGACCACACCAGACCAGAACAGACCAAACCAGATCAGACTAGACTAAAACAGACCAGACGAGACCAGACCAGACCATATTTTATTATTATTATTATTATTATTATTATTATTATTAATATTATTATTATCATTATTCTTATTATTATTATTCTTCTTCTTCTTCTTCTTCTTATTATTATTATTATTATTATTATTATTATTATTATTATTATTATTATTATTATTATTATTATTATTATTATTATATTATTATTATTATTATAATTATTATTATATTATTTTTATTATTATCATTATTATTATTACTATTACTATTATTATTACTATTATTATTATTATTATTATTATTATTATTATTATTCTTGTTGTTGTTGTTGTTATTGTTATTATTGTTATTATTGTTATTATTGTTATTATTATTATTATTATTATTATTATTATTATTCTAATTATTATTATTATTATTATTATTATTATTATTATTATTATTATTATTATTCTTATTATTTTTTTTTGGATAAAATGTAAATATATATATCCAGAAAAAATAGCATAGTACAATGCATCAGTACAATCAAAGTGCATATCCCGAGACACGGTATACCACAAAATCAAGACATAACATCTCACAAATCAGCATTTTGAACCCAAACACATTAGGATCAAAATAATATTCCTAATTTAAATTCCCATGAAAAAACGGAAAGGAGTAGTGAATTTGGAATCAAAACAAACTTCCCCTTTCTTTCTTGTAACTCCCGGTAACCCCTCAAGACAGTTAGAGGTGAAGGTAAGGCCCTTCTTGTCCAAATCATCGGTAAGACGGAGAGAAGTATCCACTCTAAGGACACTAGCATTCACAAATCTAAATGGTTTGACAACCAATTTGAAAGTCTTACCATTAATCACGTCACACTTGATGACAACATCATTTTGATGCAACTCATTTTCATTCTTCACAACCCTCTCAGTATCTTCTAGCAAGGCTCCAGAATTTTTTCCAGTTGCGGTATGCCCTTGGGCAGCCCCCATACCTGCGGACTGGCCTTTAGACCCGGTCGGGTAAGTGGTAGGCCCGGTCGGGTTTGGTACCTGGTCAACCGTTTTCACCATCAGTCCAGCCCCCCGTCTTGAAGACCCGGTCGGGTTTGTAGCATGCCCGGTCGGGTTGGGTACCTGGGCAGATTCTGGACGAAGGGAAACAGCTCCTATTTTCCCACCTTCCTCAACTATTTTTTCTTTCTCAATATTCCCCCCTTTTCTCTTTGGTTCTTGACTATCAACAGCCACTATCTCCTTTTCTCCACTCTCCCCATCACCACTTTTTGCTAGCTTTTTACAAATAAATGGGTGGTGCCCATATTCTTTGCAATGAAAACAAAAGTTAGGAAAAGTTTCATAGAGCACATATTGTTTGAATACCTTTCGGGAAGGTAGTCGTATAGGAAATGAAAGCGTTGGCGGCTTTGAAACATCAACTTCTATTAGAATTCTAGCATAGTCATTATTTGTCCTTTCTTGAGTAACCTTATCCGTGGTTATTGGTACCCCAACCATAGATGCCACCTCACTCATAGCAACATCATTCCATAGCTTCATTGGTAATTTAGGGAATTTAACCCAAATTGGTACCTTGAGAAATTCCGCATCTTCAAATGAGAAATCTTCCGAAAGTTCCTTTAGCATGAGAAGTCTTCCAAAAACCATGTAAGGTCCCTCATGTAGCACCTTAGCTCTATCTTCTTCATTTTGGAATTTAATGATAACCCAACCCTTTTCATGGGATGTCACCCGGCACTTCACACCCCATGTTGCCTTCAAATCATGCACCGCTTTGAGTCCGGGAAAATCTCCCGTGAAGTGTCCAACGAGACAAAAGCCCCACATTTCAATCATGGAAGGTAAGACCCGATCAACAAAATCCAATGTTTCACTTTTAGGTAGAACATATCTCAATTTAATGCCATGAGTTGGATCTCGGTTGTCCTTAAATAAAGATTTCCATTGTTTTGTGCTAGCTTCCACAGTTTTATCATTAGTTTGTCCAGCACCAGGCTTCCCAGATTTCTGGCCAGGGAGCTCAATAGGCGTGACAGCTATCCCACGGGTTATCAAACCCATTTCAACTCCAGGGGCAGAATGTATAGCAGGGGCCTGGTTATCATTTTCATTTGCACTAGGCAGAGCTTTGGTCGCTGCAGTAACAGAACCAGCAGGAGCTTTGTTCGCTGCAGGAGTTTTACCAGAGCCAAGCTTGGGAAATTCATCTTCAAGTCCATCCAGTAGCTCAAATTTAGACCTGGTAATTCTAGCTGAGGTATCCCCTTTGTTCTGCTTGTTTTTACCCATCCCTACCAAAATAGGTGACAGGTCGAAGCAGAGCTACTGTCTGCTACTACACGCAGACAAGAAGAACCAATTCGAACAGAAAAATCGCAGAGCTAGCTCAAATTAGGCACAGCAAACTTCAAACAAAACGATGCACAGAAGGTTTACAGCTAACATCAGTTAAAATCACAGAGTTAATTCGCAGCTAACATACGACCTAATTCGGTCCAGGCATAGTCAACTACGAACATACGAAGTAACCAAATAATTCGTCTTTGGGTTTTCTGGCCTAAAACTACCTCTCCAAAAAACAAATCCGAGCTCGGAACTGTTATCAAGAGCGGATTCCGACCAAGAAACTACCAAAAACAAGCAGAAATCAAAGTTCGTAGTGAACAGTAAATCGCAGTCTGAGCTCCCGTTCTTGCGTTTTTGGCCATCGAAGATCCTTGTAAAACCGAATCCAAGCTTAGATATAGTTACAGGGATGAACTCTAACCAAGAACAACACAACAACCCAGAATGTAAACCACAAATCACCACGAAATTAGCATTCCTTAAGCGCAAAAGAGCTGGGGCAGATTTCCCAGGAGAGAGAAGCTCTCAACTTTTGCTTCTTATTATTATTATTATTATTAGTAGTAGTAGTAGTATTAGTATTATTATTATTATTGTCATTATTATTACTATCATTATTATCATTATTATCATTATTATCATTATTATCATTATTATCAGTATTATCATTATTATCATTATTATCATTATTATCATCATTATTATCATTATTGTGATTATTATTATTATTATTATTATTATCATTATTATCATTATTATTATCATCATCATCATCATCATCATCATCATTATTATTATTATTATTATTATTATTAGAGTTATTAGTATTAGTATTATTAATTTTATAACGAATAGACAAAATTTTAGCATGCTGGAAGGATTATTATTATTTTTAATTATAAATGAATAAAATATAATTAGTTATGGATTATAATATATATATATATATAATAAAATATTTACGCAAAAAATATAAAAAATAAAATTTCAGACCAGACCAGACCAAACTAGACCAAAACAAACCACACCAAAACAAACAAGACCAGACCAGACCAACAAATTACGGTCCAAATAAAAAAATCCTTAGAGCTCTGATCTATCTTTCCAACGAGATATAATACGCTCTGAACGGATAAACACACAGTAAGATATGAGTGTCACAAATACTTAGCCTTATCTCTATTATTTAGCAATTTCAACGAAAATAGAGCACTTTTAGCGTAAATACAGTGTATTTTAGTAATTAGGCAATCATCCTTTGATATTTCGAAACCAGCGCCTAAAGACAAGTTTTAGAACTCAGTAAGATCTCCCCAACGAGATATTAAACGCTTTCAACGGCATCAAATAGAGCAAGATATGATCGCATCAAATTCTACACGAGTTCGGAGTGAAATCAGAAACATTTGTGAATATATGGTTTATCGGTAACTTTTAATTAATCCATTGTAAATAAAGTTGGAAAATAGCTTTAGAGCTCCGATCTATCTTTCCAACGAGATATAATACGCTCCAAACGGATAAACACACAGCAAGATATGAGTTTCACAAATACTTAGGCTTATCTCTATGATTTAGCGTTTTCAGCGAAAATAGAGTACTTTTAGCGTAAATACAGTGTATTTTAGTAATTAGGCAATCATCCCTTTATATTCTGAAACCAGAGCCTGAGGACAAGTTTTAGAACTCGGTAAGATCTTTCCAACGAGATATTAAACGCTTTCAACGGCACAAATTAGAGCATGATATGATCGCATCACATTCTACACGAGTTCGGAGTGAAATCAGAAACATTTGTGAATATATGGTTAATCTGTAACTCTTAATTAATGCATTGTAAATGAAGTTGGAATAATATCTTTAGATCTCTGATCTATCTTTCCAACGAGATATAATACGCTCCAAATGGATAAACACACATCAAGATATGAGTGTCACAAATACTTAGCCTTATCTCTATTATTTAGCGTTTTCAGCGAAAATAGAGGACTTTTAGCGTAAATACAGTGTATTTTAGTAATTAGGCAATTATCCCTTGAAGTTTTGAAACCATAGCCTGAAGACAAGTTTTAGAACTCGGTAAGATCTTTCCAACGAGATATTAAAGGCTTTCAACGGCACAAAATAGAGAAATATATGACCGCATCACATTCTACACGAGTTCGGAGTGAAATCAGAAACATTTGTGAATATATGGTTAATCTGTAACTTTTAATTAATGCATTGTAAATGAAGTTGGAACAATAGCTTTAGAGCTCCGATCTATCTTTCCAACGAAATATAATACGCTCCAAATGGATGAACACACAGCAAGATATGAGTGTCACAAATACATAGCCTTATCTCTATGAGTTAGCGTTTTCAGCGAAAATAGAGCACTTTTAGCGTAAATACAGTGTATTTTAGTAATTAGGCAATCATCCCTTGATATTTTGAAACCGGCGACTGAAGACAAGTTTTAGAACTCGGTATGATCTTTCCAACGAGATATTAAACGCTTTCAGCGGCACAAAATAGAGCAAGATATGATCGCATCAAATTCTACACGAGTTCGGAGTGAAATCAGAAACATTTGTGAATATATGGTTAATCTGTAACTTTTAATTAATGCATTGTAAATGAAGTTGGAAAAATAGCTTTAGGGCGTCCGATCTATCTTTCCAACTAGATATAATACGATCCAAACGGATAAACACATAGCAAGATATGAGTGTCACAAATACTTAGCCTTATCTCTATGATTTAGCATTTTCAGCGAAAATAGCGCACTTTTAGCGTAAATACAGTGTATTTTAGTAATTAGGCAATCATCCCTTGATATTTTGAAACCAGCGCCTGAAGCCCCTGGGAAGAGTTTTTTCCGTTAGCTCCAGCTTCTCTCTACGAAATCCGTACACTTCTTCTTCCCCTTTGCGTTTTTGGTTCGTTCTTGTTTTCTTCCTTGGATTTTTGGGTGTTTGAGCTCGAACATTAACTGTAATACATCTTCCTTCCCTTAGGGGTGTATTATCTTTAATTTTTTAGCTCAAAACCTGAAGTCTTTGGAGGGCTGGAGCAACATTTTTCGCACAAACACTATTCATACACGAAAAACTCTTTCTTAGATCCCAAATCATCCTTTTGAGCTAAGATGATTCTGGATATGGGGTGAGAATCGCCTCTCCTTGGCGCACCACATACTCTAATCTTAGATTCATCCCCCCTATCCGTACAATCAACATTGTGACCGTTTGTACTGACATTTACTCCATTAGTACGGACAACAAGCTCAAAGAAGAAAAAAAAGAAAACAAACTTGGTCTTTGAAGGACTCTTGGAGGCGTTTTGTGCTTACAACGTCCTTGGATGCTCACCTTGACCTTGGATAGCTTGGGACACACCTCCTAGCTATGGTCAACACTCGGAAGCTTGCCAAGGCAGTGTCTCCAATCGCTCCTATGACTGGGAAAAACAAATTGAAGTCAGTTAAGAAACTCCAAGCTCAACACATGGAAGCTAAGATGTTGGATGAAATGGAGAAGAACATAGCCTCTACCGAAGGAGACGAGGAGGTTACCATTGAGTTGAGGCCAGAAAATACCAAAAACAAGGGGGCTAGAAACACTAAGCAACCAACTACCCAAGATGTGGCAAATGACAACACAAACAACAACATAAAGGTAACTTCTTTGGACACCAATATTGTGTGCGAAAATGATGATGTATTAGCGTTGGAAAAAGTTGGTGGGGGGTCTGTCTTACAGAATGAAATAGGTATTTTGGCTGTTGGAAACATTAAAGAGGTCACTCACCAATCCATTAATGAAGAAATTGTGCAAAATGAGGGCTGTTTGGCCGAGATAGTGAAGACTACAAATGCTAGTGTGGAGGCTGTTTTGGAGGCTGTTTTGGAGGGGGGTTTTGATGACCAACCTTTGGGGGTTGTTAACCCCATTAATGTGGTTACTCCTACACCCATTAATGAGACCACATCCTCGGATTTGGAGCAAGATAGGGCAATTGAAAAAGAAAAAAACGTTGAGGTTGAAAAGGAACCATGTGAAGATGATGTCTATCTTAAGGCCATAAATAGGACCAAGAAATGGAGTACTAATGGAGATGCTTCTACCTCTCAAGGCACCAAACAAACTGTCCAAGCTGCCCCTAAACCATGGTCCTCCTTATTTACTAATAATAGGGAACCATCCCAAGGAATGAAACTTACTTACATCCCACCTACCGGAGATATGGTTGACCTTTCTAACTACACACTTCCCTCCATGGTGGAGCTATGGGGGTACTGTTTGGTTGGCTACTTTGTAGGGGTTTTTCCCGGACCTAGGGCAGTCAACACTATGATCCAAAAATGGGGGGTTCCTTGCAAAGCTAGACCACATAGCAAAGGATGGATTATCTTCAAGTTCCAAAGGGAGGCGGATAGGGATCGAGTCCTTCTAGATGGACCTCATTCCATCTATGGGAAAATGTGCTACTTGAAAGTCCTTGATGATAACTTCTCAACACATAGTGATGAATTCCTCAAAGTGCCTATATGGGTCAAATTTCATGGGCTGCCCATGAGGGCTTGGAGAGAGGATATCCTAAGTGCCGTGGCTTCTAGAGTGGGTAAACCATTGGCTACGGATAGGGTGACACAAGAGAAAGCTAGATCTTCATATGCTCGTGTTCTAATTGAAGTAGATGCGGCCAAGCCCCCTCCACTCCAATTTGATGTCAAACTTCCATCCGGGGAGATCTATAGCCAAGGCGTAGTGTATGAGACCTTTCCAAACTATTGTTTTCATTGCAAGATGTTCGGCCATCACCCCTTCACATGTAAAACACTCCATGACTTGGAAAGGAAAGAAAGAGGAGAAGAAGTACCTCCCCAAGAACCAAGGAAAAACACTACATTTCAAATAGAAGAACAAAGAAGGAAAATCTATACTATCAAAGCTAAGAATAGATGTTATCATGAGGAGCATCCAAAGGCCGAGACCACCAAGAGCAGCCATGACCAGCCCGTGGCAGAAAGTTTGGAAAGAGAAGAGGGGGAGATCATTGAAGAGGAAGCCACAATCTTAGAAGAAAACCCCCTTGCCTTGATCTTGGCTACACCTAACATTGAAAGGGAAGAACAAAAAGAAGAAGAACTAGTGGATGAGCTTGACAAAATCATGGCTAACAAAGAAGAGGAGCAAGGGACATCAAAGGAAGAGAAGGAGGATGTTGATTTGGAAGTAAGAATTATCAATGATATCCGAGATAGCTACCATGATGATGTGGTCATTCAAGTAGATTTCATTGAAGGGAAGCCTCCCAATCTTCACATGGCCCACATGAATGAGCTAGAACTAACCATGAAGCCGGGGGAAAAGCTTGTGAGACTTGATAATTGCCTCTCAATCACCGATGTCTTGGATGCACCGGGGATTACATTCACTAAAGCTTGCCTAGAGGGGCTGCCTGGGGTCATCCAAATAGAGGACGGGTATGCTTTTGATGCTTTCTTTATGCGTAATATTCATCATCTTTTTCTTGGTAGGTATTTTAGCGAAAATGGCCTTCAAGGCAACACATGGAAGAAAAGGCCATGGCAAGGAAGGAAAAAGAGGATCAAGGATGATGGGGGAACCAACTCAATTGTTTAATGATCATTACGGCATGGAACATAAGAGGCCTTAATAAGGTCTCAAAACAATCTCTTATCTTTAATTTTATTCGTGCTCATAATGTACATATGTGTTGTTTGCTTGAAACTAAAATGTCTACTTCTAATTTTGAAAAACTTAAGGAAAATAGATGGCCACTATGGTCTTCTATTACAAATTTTGATACTATAGATGGTGGCCGCATGGCCCTTATGTGGAATACGAACTATGTTGACATAGATGTGCTTGAAATTGACAAACAACATATTCATTGCAAATGTGTGTGTAAGACTACTCAATTGAATTTTATGGTTACTTTTGTTTATGCCTTGTACTCGGTGGGGGTGAGGAGAACCCTTTGGGATCACGTTACCAATTTGGGATCTACCATAAGTAGTCCTTGGCTAGTTATGGGGGATTTCAATTGTGTTTCTTCCCCTAGTGAAAGGATTGGCCCCACACCACCCTCGGCTTATTACTTACAAGACTTAGTTGACTTCAAGCTTAATGCAAACCTTGTTGACACTCCTTCCACCGGTGAATTTTTCACTTGGAATAGGGGTTCACTTTGGGCTAAGTTGGATAGAGTTTTAATGAATTCTTTTTGGAATACTAATGGTATCACTTGCAAAACACATTTTCATGATATGGAGGTGGAATGTGACCATGTTGCACCATTGGTTACTTTCGGCCATAACCCCCCCTTAGGGTCAAAACCCTTCAAATTTTTCAACATGTGGCTTAAACATGAGTCTTTTCCCTCTATACTTCATGAGAATTGGTTTATGTATGTAATGGGCAATGCTCAATTTCGGTTAGTTAAGAAACTCCAAGATCTTAAGAAACCACTCAAGGAACTTAACAAGAATGCTTTTGATCATATTTCTTCTAAGGTAAAGGACTCAAAGAAAGAATTTAAGAGATTACATAGTCTTCTCTTACTTTCCCCTTTGGATGATACCTTAAAGAATGATGTCCAAGTAGCTAAGAAGAGAGTGCTTTTTCTTAAAATGGCCGAGGATGCTTTTTATAGGCAAAAAGCGAAGGCTATTCATTTGATCCAAGGGGATAGATGTACCAAATACTTCCACTCTATTGTGAAGAAGAGGGCTGCCAAGAATTCCATTACGGCTTTAAAACTAGCCAATGGGGATCTAACTACCTCTATGGATCAAGTTGCAAAGGAATTTGAGAATTTTTATGTCAATTTGTTTGGAACCCCGGTAAGTTGTCCTCCAATTGAGCCTAGCATAATTACATCCGGGACATGTCTAGGTACGGACCAAGCTTTAGGGCTGATTTCCCCCGTTTTAGACATTGAGATTAAAAATGCTATGTTTGATATTGGGGATGACAAGGCCCCGGGGCCGGATGGTTTTACCTCTGCCTTTTTTAAAGAAAATTGGTCAATTGTTGGGGAAGATGTGGTTGAGGCCGTGAGGGGCTTCTTTGATTCTGGCAGGTTATTAAAGCAAATCAATCACACGATTATTGCTTTAATCCCTAAAACCTCACACTCCCCCACAGCTGCTGATTTTAGACCAATTGCATGTACAAATGTTCTTTATAAGGTCATTACTAAAGTCATTGCTAATAGAATGATTCCATGTTTACCGGGGCTAATTGACCATGCCCAGGGGGCTTTTGTAGATGGGAGGCTTATGATGGATAACATTTTCCTTGCACAGGAATTGGTAAAGGGGTACACTAGGAAGCATTGCTCCCTCAGGTGTATGATTAAGGTGGACCTCAGGAAAGCCTATGACACCATTTCTTGGGACTTTCTTTATAGTGTACTCCTTAACATTGGTATTCCTTTACAATTTGTTAAATGGATTATGGAATGTGTCTCTACCGCTTCCTTTTCTATCTCCATTAATGGAACATTACATGGTTTCTTTAGAGGGAAGAGGAGATTAAGACAAGGTGATCCTATGTCCCCACTCCTATTTGTTTTATGTTTGGAATATTTGTCAAGGTTGTTAAACTTGAGAACTACATCTGATTTTAACTTTCATCCCAAGTGTGGTAGCTTAAAGATTTCACATCTTGCCTATGCTGATGACCTTATGTTGTTTTGTAGAGGTGATACATATTCTGTTAAAGTTTTGATTGATGCATTGAATGAGTTTGGGGAGGTATCAGGGTTAAGAGTTAACTTTGACAAATCTAATATTTTCTTGGGAGGTGTTAGAGACCATGACCTTACGGCCATACTTGACTTGGTGGACTTCAAAGTTGGAGCCTTCCCTGTCAAGTACCTCGGCATTCCCCTCTCCCCCCTTAAACTAGCTATAGCTGAATATGCCCCCCTTTTGGAAAAGATCTCTGATTATCTCAGCTCTTGGAACACCAAGACATTGTCATATGCTGGTAGAACTGAATTGATTAAATCTGTTATTCAGGGAGTACATTCTTTTTGGTTACAGGTGTTTCCTATACCCCAAGCCATCCTTGATAGAGTGGTCTCAATTTGTCGTATTTTCTTTTGGGGATGCAAATTTGCCAGAGTTGCTTGGGCAGATATGTGTCTCCCAAAGGAGGAGGGGGGTTTGGGTATAAGACATACTAAAACTTGGAATAATGCTTTACTCTCTAAGACCCTTTGGGATATTCACCTTAAACGAGACACACTTTGGGTGAAATGGGTGCATGGAGTCTATCTTAAAGGTAGATGTGTGTGGGAATTTTCCCCACACACTAGGGACTCCCAGCTTACTAAGAAGCTAGGGCTGATCCGAGACATCCTTGTCTCAAAATATGACTCCATTGAGACCACAATAGCAGCCCTCTCTAAAATGGTTACAAATGGGAAATTGTGCTCTTCAAATGTGTATGACTTGATTCGAGTTAAGGGCACTAAACAGGTGTGGATGCCCTTTATTTGGAAAGCTTACATACCTCCTAAGTTCTCATTCATTGCATGGCTTGCCTTCCGCAATCGCCTTGCAACGTATGATAATCTTAGTAGGCTTGATGTGATTAACATTTGTCCATTTTGCAAGGGTGAACCGGAGATGGTGCCACACCTTTTCTTTGGTTGTCAATTTACAGGCACAATTTGGAGCAAAGTAAGAGCATGGATTGGAATACCTAGACAGATGTCTACTCTGGAAAGCTCAGTTAAGTGGATTAGGAAGGAGCATGCAGGTGCGGGGATCAAGGCCAAGGCAGTCAGAATTGCATTCATCTATACTATATACTGGTTATGGAGAGTTCGGAATGCCACCAGATTTGATGATAAGAAGACCCAAGAGGAAGACGTTTTTGCCAGGATCCAATACATGGTGTATAAGATCCTCTATAGTATTTACCCTCATGAGCTTATTACGTTTTGAAATTTTATAGGGTGCGGCTACATGCCTTTTTTGTGTGATTTGGGACTGATTGTATAGCCCACAGGTCTATGGTATATCCCATGTTGGGATAGCCCCATTTTTGTCCCCCACTTTTTTGCCTTACTTGTACAGAAACTCTTTTGGATGATATATATAATTACCCTTTATCCAAAAAAAATTGAAACCAGCGCCTGAAGACAAGTTTTAGAACTAGCTAATATCTTTCTAACGAGATATTAAACGCTTTCAACAGCACAAAATATAGCAAGATATGATCGCATCACATTCTACACGAGTTCGGAGTGAAATCAGAAACATTTGGGAATATATGGTTAATCTGTAACTTTTAATTAATGCATTGTAAATGAAGTTGGAACAATAGCTTTAGAGCTACGATCTATCTTTCCAACGAGATATAATACGCTCCCAACGGATAAACACACAGCAAGATATGAGTGTCACAAATACTTAGCCTTATCTCTATGATTCAGCGTTTTCAGCGAAAATAGAGCACTTTTAGAGTAAATACAGTGTATTTTAGTAATTACGCAATAATCCATTGATATTTTTAAACCATCGCCTGAAGACAAGTTTTAGAACTCGGTAACATCTCTCCAACGAGATAATAAACGCTTTCAACGGCACACAATAGAGCAAGATATGATCGCATCATATTCTACACCAGTTCGGAGTGAAATCAGAAACATTTGGGAATATATGGTTAATCTGTAACTTTTATTTAATCCATTGTAAATGAAGTAGGAAAATAGCCTTAGAGCTCCGATCTATCTTTCTAACGAGATATAATACGATCCAGACGGATAAACACACAGCAAGATATGAGTGTCACAAATACTTAGCCTTATCTCTATGATTTAGCGTTTTCAGCGAAAATAGAGCACTTTTAGCGTAAATACAGTGTATTTTAGTAATTAGGCAATCATCCCTTGATATTTTGAAACCAGCGCCTGATGGTTAGGAACTTCAAGATGACCAAGAGGGGAGATTTGATGACCAAGCTGATTTGCAAACCTCTCGGGTGGTTAGGAACTTTCATGATGTATACCAAGATGAGGTGATCTTTGATATGGATCCGGATGAGTACCTTACACCTACTATTAAGGTGAAACAAATTGATGAAATGGACAAAGAAGCTACCATAATCAAGATTGACCACAACCTTAAGGTGGTCAATGACAATGAACCCGGCATGTTCTTTACCAAGGATTGCTTGGAAGGCCTCCCCGAAATTACTCACACCAAGGAGGGCTATGCTTATGGCTCGGTATTCATGAGGAGTGTTTATAGACATTTCTTATGTAGATTCTTCGAAGATGGTTGCCCAAGGGGAAATGCTTGCAAAGTGAAGAACCCAAAGAAGATGGATCTTACCAAAAGCCGTGTGATCTATGATATTAGGGATGCATATCTTGATGACGTTATTACTAAACTTGGGGTGGATCAAGACAATCGGCCATGCATCCATGTTTCGCATGTTGATGAAGTCAAGGAGGGGATGACAAGATTGGACAACTATTTGAATGTAACACAAGATGGCCAAACCATGGGGCTGAATTTCTCTACTCCTTGCCTTAAGAAGCTGCCGGGAGTCATTGCTAACGAGGAGGGGTATGATTTCACTTCTTTCTTTGTTCAATATATATATGATTTCCTTTTTCTTGCTAGGTACAAACGAAGGGGCAAAACAGTGGACAACGAGGCCAAAAAGGCCAAAAAGGGGAGATCTTTCTAATCCTTTTTATGTTTTTAGCAGCATGGAATGTCCGAGGCCTTAATAAGGTCTCTAAACAAAACTCCGTAGTTAATTTTATGCTTTCTAATTGTGTTCGCGTATGTTGCTTACTTGAAACAAAAATGACCTATTCTAATTTTGATAGATTTTCCAAAAATAGGCTGCCTTCATGGTTATTTTCTACAAACTTTGACCTTATTGAGGGTGGTCGCATGGCCATACTTTGGGACCCTAAGTTTGTACAAGTTAATATCCTTGAAATTGGAAAACAACATGTCCATTGTGAAATTAAGTGCAAAACTACTCAAGTACAATTTTTTGTTACATTTGTCTATGCCCTTTACACGGTTTTGGAGAGAAGATTACTTTGGAACCATGTGGCTAATTTGGAACCTAACATTACTAGACCTTGGCTTGTAATGGGAGATTTCAACTGCGTTGGTAGCCCAAATGAGAGGGTGGGTCCCACCCCTCCCTCGGCCTATCTTATCCAAGACCTAAATGACTTTAAAATTCAAACTAATCTTGTTGATACTCCTTCCACGGGTGAGTTCCTTACTTGGAATAGAGGATCCCTTTGGGCTAAGCTTGATAGAGTGCTTATGAATCCTAGTTGGAGTATAAATGGTGTTTCTTGTAAAACTCATTTTTGTGACATGGAAGCAGACTTTGATCATGTTTCCTCTCTTGTTTCCATTGGTCAAAACCAGTTCAAAGGCACTAAACCTTTCAAGTTTTACAATATGTGGCTTAAACATGAGACTTTCAACACCATCCTTACCAATCATTGGGGTAAAATGGTTCATGGAAGCTCTCAGTTCATCCTTGCCCAAAAATTGAGAACCTTAAAAAGACCTCTTAAAGAACTGAATAAATTGAATTTTGGTCATATTTCGGAGAAGGTTAAGGAAATAAAAAAGGAGTACAAACGGGTCCTTGGGTTGTCTATGCATGCTCCTCTTGATGTTACCATTAGGAATGAGGTTGAACTGATTAAAAAGAAACTCCTTAACCTTAAATCGGCTGAGGAAGATTTTTATAGGCAAAAAGCCAAAGCTACACATCTCATCCAAGGTGATAAGTGTACTAAGTATTTCCATTCAATTGTCAAGAAGAATCTGGCTAGAAACACCATTACGGCCCTTAAACTTCCCAATGGGGATTCTACCACTTCAATTGAACAAGTTGCTATGGAATTTGTTGAGTTTTACACTAAGCTATTTGGCACACACTATCCTACCACGGGGTTAGATCCTAGCATTGTTACTTCCAGTAACATTCTGCCTTTGGATGCTGTTGAGGGCTTAGTTACTCCAATAACTGATTTGGAGATTAAAGAGGCCCTCTTTGATATTGGTGATAACAAGGCACCTGGCCCTGATGGCTATACCTCGGCCTTTTTCAAGCACAACTGGCACCTTGTTGGTCATGAGTTTATACTAGCCGTCAAGGGCTTCTTTGGATCTGGTAAGCTACTTAAACAACTCAACCATACACTCATTGCCTTGATTCCTAAGACCACACACTCACCCACAGCTTCAGATTTTAGACCTATTTCGTGCACCAATGTTATCTATAAGGTTATTACCAAGATCCTAGCTAAGAGATTAATTCCTTGCCTACCTAATTTGATTGACCCTGCCCAGGGGGCCTTTGTTGATGGTAGGTTTATGATTGATAATGTGTTTATTGCTCAAGAATTGGTTAGAGGATATGCTAGGAAACATGTTTCACCACGTTGTATGATCAAAGTTGACCTTCGGAAGGCCTATGATACTATTTCATGGGACTTCCTTTATAACATGCTTTTACATATTGGCTTTCCTTGCAAGTTTATTCATTGGATCATGGAGTGTGTTACCACACCTTCTTATTCTGTCTCTATAAATGGGGTTCTTCATGGGCATTTTATTGGTAAAAGGGGCCTTAGACAAGGTGATCCTATGTCCCCCCTGTTATTTGCTCTTTGTTTGGAATATTTGTCTAGATTATTGAATGTGAAAACCTGTGAAGCTCCTTTCAAATTCCATCCTAAGTGTGGTAGTTTGAAAATCTCACATATTGCTTATGCTGATGACTTGATGCTTTTTTCGAGGGGTGACTATCCATCTATTAAAATTCTTATTGACTCCTTAGAAGAGTTTGGTAACATATCTGGCCTTCGGGTCAATTATGATAAATCCAATATCTTCTTAGGGGGAATGGCTATATATGAGCTTGATAACATCTTGAGTTTGGTTGATTTTAAAGCAGGATCTTTTCCTGTTAAGTATCTTGGGTTCCTCTTGCTCCCCTTAAGATATCTGTGACACACTTTGCCCCACTATTAGAGTCCATCTCCACCTATATTAGCGCATGGAATCTCAAAACACTCTCCTATGCTGGTAGAGTTGAACTCATTAAAGCCGTTATACAGGGTGTGCATTCTTTTTGGTTACAAATGTTTCCTATCCCAAAGGTAATTCTTGATAGAATAACAGCTATGTGCCGTATCTTCCTATGGGGTTGTAAATACTCTAGAGTATCTTGGGCTGATGTATGTCTCCCTAAACATGAGGGTGGCCTTGGTATACATGATACCAAAATCTGGAACTCAGCTTTGCTTACTAAAAGTTTTTGGGACATTCATCTTAAAAAGGACACTCTATGGGTTAAGTGGGTTCATAGTGTGTATCTTAATGGCCGGAGTGTGTGGGATTTTGTCCCACACCATAGAGATTCACAATTAATGAAGAAATTTGCCATGGTACGTGATGAGATCATCTCCAAATTCGAGGATGTGGCTGACACCATTCGCTGTTTGAACTCCTTTCAAGCTAATGGTAAACTTGTATCCTCCAAAGTCTATGATTTACTTAGAATTAAGGCCTCTACCCGTAAGTGGATGTCCTTTATTTGGAAAGACTATATTCCACCTAAGTTTTCCTTTACTACTTGGTTGGCATTCCGGAATAGGTTGGCTACATGTGATAATCTTCATAGATTAGATGTAGTTAACATTTGTGTTATGTGCAAGGGTGGGCCGGAAACGGCTTCACACCTATACTTTGAATGCCCTTTTTCAGGAAAAATTTGGAGCTTGGTGAAGAATTGGATGGACATGCCGAGGCTTATGGGCACACTTTCAAGCTCGGTCAAATGGATTAAAAAGGAGAGAAGTGGAGCCACCATTAAAGCTAAAGCAACAAGGATTGCATTTTGCTTCTCGGTCTATCACATTTGGAGGACTAGAAATGCCATCAAGTTTGATGGTATTTCCCCCAAAGTTGAAGACGTTTTTGCTCGGATCAAGTATATTGTCTACAAAGTTTTGTATAGCATATATCCACATGAATTGGTGGTTTTTTGACGTTCACTAGCCCATCACCTTGTTTTTGTGATCGGCTATGCATAGAGTGCTAACCAGCCTCTCTGGTTTTGGTTTTGGAGGTGATGGGTTATCCAGTCTTTGGATAGCCTAAAATTTTGGCCACCTTTTTGCTTGTACAGTTTAAACTCTTTGGATGGTTACTCAATATATACTTACTGTTCATCTAAAAAAATTGAAACCAGCGCCTGAAGACATGTTTTAGAACTCGATAATTTTTTTCCAGCGAGATATTAAACGCTTTCAACGGCACAAAATAGAGCAAGATATGATCGCATCAAATTCTACACGAGTTCGGAGTGAAATCAGAAACATTTGTGAATATATGGTTAATCTGTAACTTTTAATTAATGCATTGTAAATGAAGTTGGAACAATAGCTTTAGACCTCCGATCTATCTTTCCAACGACATATAATACGCTCCAAACGGATAAACACACAGCAAGATATGAGAGTCACAAATACTTAGCCTTATCTCTATGATTTAGCGTTTTCAGCGAAAATAGAGCACTTTTAGCGTAAATACTGTGTATTTTAGTAATTAGGCAATCATCCCTTGATATTTTAAAACCAGCACCTGAAGACATGTTTTAGAACTCGATAATATCTTTCCAACGAGATATTAAACGCTTTCAACGGCACAAAATAGAGCAAGATATGATCGCATCAAATTCTACACGAGTTCGGAGAGAAATAAGAAACATTTGTGAATATATGCTTAATCAGTAAATTTGAATTAATGCATTGTAAATGAAGTTGGAACAATAGCTTTAGAGCTCCGATCTATATTTCCAACAAGATATAATACGGTCCAAACGGATAAACACACAGCAAGATATGAGTGTCACAAATACTTAGCCTTATCTCTATGATTTAGCGTTTTCAGCGAAAATATAGCACGTTTAACGTAAATGCAGTGTATTTTATTAATTAGGCAATCATTCCTTGATATATTGAAACCAGTGCCTGAATAAACGTTTTATAACTCGGTAAGATCTTTCCAACGAGATATTAAACGCTTTCAATGGCATAAAATTGAGCAAGATATGATCGCATCAAGTTCTACACGAGTTCGGAGTGAAATCAGAAACATTTGTGAATATATGGTTAATCTGTAACTTTTAATTAAGGCATTGTAAATGAAGTTGGAACAATATCTTTAGAGCTCCGATATTTCTTTCCCACGAGATATAATACGCTCCAAACGGATAAACACACAGCAAGATATGAGTGTCACAAATACTTAGCCTTATCTCTATGATTTAGCGTTTTCAGCGAAAATAGAGCACTTTTAGCGTAAATACAGTGTATTTTAGTAATTAGGCAATTATCCCTTGCTATTTTGAAATCAGCGCCTGAAGACAAGTTTTAGAACTCGGTAAAATCTTTCAACCGAGATATTAAAGGCTTTCAACGGCACAAATTAGAGCAAGATATGATCGTATAAAATTCTACACGACTTCGGAGTGAAATCAGAAACATTTGTGAATATATGGTTAATCTGTAACTTTAAATTAATGCATTGTAAATGAAGTTGGAACAATAGCTTTAGAGCTCCGATCTATCTTTCCAACGAGATATAATACGCTCCAAACGGATAAACACACAGCAAGATATGAGTCTCACAAATAGTTAGCCTTATCTCTATGATTTAGCGTTTTCAGCGAAAATAGAGCACTTTTAGCGTAAATACAGTGTATTTTAGTAATTAGGCAATCATCCCTTGATATTTTCAAACAAGCGCCTGAAGACAAGTTTTAGAACTCGGTAAGATGTTTCCAACGAGATATTAAACGCTTTCAACGGCACAAAATAGAGTAAGATATGATCACATCAAATTCTACACGAGTTCGGAGTGAACTCAGAAACATTTGTGAACATATGCTTCATCTGTAACATTTAATTAATGCATTGTAAATGAAGTTGGAACAATAGCTTTAGAGCTCCGATCTATCTTTTCAACGATATATAATACGATCCAAACGGATAAACACACAGCAAGATATGAGTGTCACAAATAATTAGCCTTATCTTTATGATTTAGCATTTTCAGCGAAAATAGAGCACTTTTAGCGTAAATACAGTGTATTTAAGTAATTAGGCAATCATCCCTTGATATTTTGAAACCGGAGCCTGAAGCAAATTTTAGAACTCGTAAAGATCTTTCCAACGAGATATTCAACGCTCTCAACGGCACAAAATAGAGCAAGATATGATTGCATCAAATTCTACACGAGTTCGGAGTGAAATCAGAAACAATTGTGAATATATGGTTAATCTATAAATTTTAATTAATGCATTGTAAATGAAGTTGGAACAATAGTTTTTGAGCTCCGATCTATCTTTCCAACGAGATATATTACGCTCCAAACGTATAAACACATAACAAGATATGAGTGTCACAAATACTTAGCCTTATCTCTATGATTTAGCGTTTTCAGTGAAAATAGAGCACTTTTAGCGTAAATAAAGTGTTTTTTAGTAATTAGGCAATCATCCCTTGATATTTCTCCCCACACCATAGGGATTCACATTTAATGAAAAAATTGGCCTTGATTAGGGATGATTTCTTGGGAAAATTTGGGGGTATTGAGGCTGCCATATGTGGTTTAAATGCTTTACAATCTAATGGTAAACTTGTTTCCTCTAAAGTCTATGATCTCCTTAGAACTAAGGCTCCCCACCGTTGGTGTATGTCTTTTATTTGGAAAAGTTATATTCCTCCCAAGTTTTCCTTTATAACCTGGTTGGCTTTCCGGAATAGGTTGGCTACAAATGACAATCTTCATACATTAGATGTGGTCAACACTTGTGCTCTATGTAAGGGTGGGCCAGAATCTGTCCCACACCTATATTTTGAATGTCATTTTGCAGGAAAAGTTTGGAACATGGTCAAGGAATGGCTGAAAATCCCAAGGCTGATGGGCTCACTCACAAGCTCGGTCAAGTGGATAAAGAAGGAGAGGAGTGGAGCCACCATACAAGCAAAAGCAGCTAGGATTGCCTTTTGCTTCTCAGTCTACTGGATTTGGAGAATAAGAAATGTTACAAGATTTGATGGATTGCTACCTAAAGAAGAAGAGGTTTTTGCAAGGATAAAGTACATTGTGTAAAAAGTTTTGTATAGTATTTACCCACATGAGTTGGTGATGTTTTGATATACTTTCTGCCTTATTCTTCTAGAGGCAGGCCTGTTCTGGCCTTTTTGGCAGGTGTGGGGTTTTCCATCCTTTGGATAGCCTACAATTTTTCTCACCGTCTTTTGATGTACATATAAACTCTTTGGATGGTTCCTAATATATACTTACTGTTCATCAAAAAAAATAGAACTCGGTAAGATCTTTCCAACGAGATATTAAACGCTTTCAGCGGAACAAAATAGAGCAAGATATGATCGCATCAAATCCTGAAGACACATTTTAGAACTCGGTAAGATCTTTCCATCGAGATATTAAACGCTTTCAACGGCACAAAATAGAGCAAGATATGATCGCATCAAATTCTACACGACTTCGGAGTGAAATCAGAAACATTTGTGAATATATGGTCAATCTGTAACTTTTAATTAATTAATTGTAAATGGAGTTGGAACAATAGCTTTAGAGATCCAATCTATCTTTCCAACGAGATATAATACGCTCCAAACGGATAAACACACAGCAAGATATGAGTGTCACAAATACTTAGCCTTATCTCTATGATTTAGCGTTTTCAGCGAAAATAGAGCACTTTTAGCGTAAATACAGTGTATTTTAGGAATTAGGCAATCATCCCTTCATATTTTGAAACCAGATCCTGAAGACAAGTTTTACAACTCGGTAAGATCTTTCCAACGAGATATTAAACGCTTTCAACGGCACAAAATAGAGCAAGATATGATCGTATAAAATTCTACACGACTTCGGAGTGAAATCAGAAACATTTGGGAATATATGGTTAATCTGTAACTTTTAATTAATGCACTGTAAATGAAGTTGGAACAATAGCTTTAGAGATCCGATCTATCTTTCCAACGAGATATAATAAGCTCCAAATGGATAAACACACAGCAAGATACGAGTGTCAGAAATACTTAGCCTTATCTCTATGATTTACCGTTTTCAGAGAAAATAGAGCACTTTTAGCGTAAATACAGTGTATTTTAGTAATTAGGCAGTCATCCCTTGATATTTTGAAACCAGCGCCTGAAGACAAGTTTTAGAACTCATTCAGATCTTTCCAACGAGATATTAAACGCTTTCAACGGCACAAAATAGAGCAAGATATGATCGCATCAAATTCTACACGAGTTCAGAGTGAAATCAGAAACATTTGTGAATATATGGTTAATCTGTAACTTTTAATGAATGCATTGTAAATGAAGTTGGAACAATAACTTCAGAGCTCCGATCTATCTTTCCAATGAGATATAATACGCTCCAAACGGATAAACACACAGCAAGATATGAGTGTCACAAATACTTAGCCTTATCTCTAAGATTTAGCGTTTTCAGCGAAAATAGAGCACTTTTAGCGTAAATACAGTGCATTTTAGTAATTAGGCAATCATCCCTTGATATTTTGAAACCAGCGCCACAAGACAAGTTTTAGAACTCGGTAAGATCGTTCCAACGAGATATTAAACGCTTTCAACGGCACAAAATAGAGCAAGATATGATCGCATCAATTCTACACGAGTTCAGAGTGAAATCATAAACATTTGTGAATATATCGTTAATCTGTAACTTTTAATTAATGCATTGTAAATGAAGTTGGAACAATAGCTTTAGAGCTCCGATCTATCTTTCCAACGAGATATAATACGCTCCAAACGGGTAAACACACACCAAGATATGAGTGTCACAAATACTTAGTCTTATCTCTATGATTTATCGTTTTCAGCGAAAATAGAGCACTTTTAACGTAAATACAGTGTATTTTATTAATTAGGCAATCATCCCTTGATATATTGAAACTAGTGCCTGAATAAACGTTTTAGAACTCGGTAAGATCTTTCCAACGAGATATTAAACGCTTTCAACGGCAAAAAATAGAGCAAGATATGATCGCATCAAATTCTACACGAGTTCGAAGTGAAATCAGAAACATTTGTTAATATATGGTTAATCTGTAACTATTAATTAATGCATTGTAAATGAAGTTGGAACAATAGCTTTAGAGCTCCGATCTATCTTTCCAACGAGATATAATACGATCCAAACGGATAAACACACAGCAAGATATGAGTGACACAAATACTTAGCCTTATCTCTATGATTAAGCGTTTTCAGCGAAAATAGAGCACTTTTAGCGTAAATACAGTGCATTTTTGTAATTAGGCAATCATCCCTTGATATTTTGAAACCAGCGCCTAAATACAAGTTCTAGAACTCGGTAAGATCTATCCAACGAGATATTAAACGCTTTCAGCGGCACAAAATAGAGCAAGATATGATCGTATCAAATTCTACACGAGTTCAGAGTGAAATCAGAAACATTTGTGAATATATGGTTAATCTGTAACTTTCACTTAATTCATTGTGAATGAAGTTGGAACAATAGCTTTAGAGCTCCGATCTATCTTTCCAACGAGATATAATACGATCCAAACGGATAAACACACAGCAAGATATGAGTGACACAAATACTTAGCCTTATCTCTATGATTAAGCGTTTTCAGCGAAAATAGAGCACTTTTAGCGTAAATACAGTGCATTTTTGTAATTAGGCAATCATCCCTTGATATTTTGAAACCAGCGCCTGAATACAAGTTCTAGAACTCGGTAAGATCTATCCAACTAAATGAAGTTGGAACAATAGCCTTAGATCTCCGATCTATCTTTCTAACGAGATATACTACGCTCCAAACGGATAAACACACAGCAAGATATGAGTGTCACAAATACTTAGCCTTGTCTCTATGATTTAGCGTTTTCAGCGAAAATAGAGCACTTTTAGCGTAAATACAGTGTATTTTAGTAATTAGGCAATCATCCCTTGATATTTTGAAACCAGCGCCTGAAGACATGTTTTAGAACTAGATAATATTTTTTTAACGAGATATTAAACGCTTTCAACGGCACAAATTAGAGCAAGATATGATCGCATCAAATTCTACACGAGTTCGGAGTGAAATAAGAAACATTTGTGAATATATTGTTAATCTGTAACTTTTAATTAATGCATTGTAAATGAAGTTGGAACAATAGCTTTAGACCTCCGATCTATCTTTCCAACGACATATAATACGCTCCAAACGGATAAACACACAGCAAGATATGAGTGTCACAAATACTTAGCATTATCTCTATGATTTAGCGTTTTCAGCGAAAATAGAGAACTTTTAGCGAAAATACAGTGTATTTTAGTAATTTGGCAATCATCCCCTGATAGTTTGAAACCAGCGCCTGAAGACAAGTTTTAGAACTCGGTAAGATGTTTCCAACGAGATGTTAAACGCTTTCAACGGCACAAAATAGAGCAAGATATGATCGCATCAAATTCTAAACGAGTTCGGAGTGAAATCAGAAACATTTGTGAATATATGGTTAATATGTAAATTTTAACTAATGCATTGTAAATGAAGTTGGAACAATAGTTTTAGAGCTCCGATCTATCTTTCCAACGAGATATAATACGCTCTAAACGGATAAACACAAAGAAAGATATGAGTGTCACAAATACTTAGCCTTATCTCAATGATTTAGCGTTTTCAGCGAAAATAGAGCACTTTTAGCGTAAATACAGTGTAGTTTAGTAATTAGGCAATCATCCCTTGCTATTTTGAAACCAGCGCCTGAAGACAAGTTTTAGAACTGGGTAAGATCTTTCCAACGAGATATTAAATGCTTTCAATGGCACAAAATAAAGCAAGATATGATCGCATCATATTCTACATGAGTTCAGAGTGAAATCAGAAACATTTGTTTATATATGGTTAATCTGTAACTTTGAATTAATGCATTGTAAATGAAGTTGGAACAATAGCTTTAGAGCTCCGATCTATCTTTCCTACGAGATATAATAAGCCCCAAACGGATTAACACACAGCAGGATATGAGTGTCACAAATACTTAGCCTTATCTCTATGATTTAGCGTTTTCAGCTAAAATAGAGCACGTTTAGCGTAAATACAGATTATTTTAGTAATTAGGCAATAATCCCTTGATTTTTTGAAACCAGAGCCTGAAGACAAGTTTTCGAACTCGGTAAGATCTTTCAAACGAGATATTAAACGCTTTCAACGGCACAACAAAGAGCAAGATATGATCGCATCAAATTCTAGACGAGTTCGGAGTGAAATCAGAAACATTTGTGAATATATGGTTAATATGTAACTTTTAACTAATGCATTGTAAATGAAGTTGGAACAATAGTTTTAGAGCTCCGATCTATCTTTCCAACTAGATATAATACGCTCCAAACGGATAAACCCACAGCAAGATATGAGTGTCACAAATACTAAGCCTTATCTCTTTGATTTAGCGTTTTCAGCGAAAATAGAGCACCTTTAGCGTAAATACAGTGTATTTTAGTATTTAGGCATTCATCCCTTGATATTCTGAAACCAGATCCTGAATACAAGTTTTAGAACTCGGTAAGATCTTTGAAACGAGATATTAAATGCTTTGAACGGCACAAAATAGAGCATGATATGATCGAATCACATTCTACACGAGTTCGGAGTGAAATCAGAAACATTTGGGACTATATGGTTAATCTGTAACTTTTAATTAATTCATTGTAAATGAAGTTGGAACAATAGATTTAGATCTCCGATCTATCTTTCCAACGAGATAAAATACGCTCCAAACGGATAAACACAGAGCAAGATATGAGTGTCACAAATACTTAGCCTTATCTCTATGATTTAGCGTTTTCAGCGAAAATAGAGCACTTTTAGCGTAAATACAGTGTATTTTAGTAATTAGGCAATCATCCGTTGCTATTTTGAAACCGGCGCCTGAAGACAAGTTTTAGAACTTTGTAAGATCTTTCCAATGAGATATTAAACGCTTTCAATGACAAAAATAAAGCAAGATATGATCGCATCAAATTCTACACGAGTTCGGAGTGAAATCAGAAACATTTGTTTATATATGGTTAATCTGTAACTTTTAATTAATGAATTGTAATTGAAGTTGGAACAATAGCTTTAGAGCTCCGATATATCTCTCCAACTAGATATAATACACCCCAAACGGATAAACTCACAGCAGGATATGAGTGTCACAAATAGTTAGCCTTATCTCTATGATTTAGCGTTTTCAGCGAAAATAGAGGACTTTTAGCGTAAATACAATGTATTTTAGTAATTTGGAAATCATCCCCTGATAGTTTGAAACCAGCGCCTGAAGACATGTTTTAGAACTCGGTAAGATGTTTCCAGCGAGATGTTAAACGCTTTCAACGGCACAAAATAGAGCAAGATATGATCGCATCAAATTCTACACGAGTTCGGAATGAAATCTGAAACATTTGTGAATATATGGTTAATATGTAAATTTTAACTAATGAATTGTAAATGAAGTTGGAACAATAGCTTTAGAGCTCCGATCTATCTTTCCAACGAGATATAATACGATCCAAACGGATAAACACACAGCAAGATATGAGTGACACAAATACTTAGCCTTATCTCTATGATTAAGCGTTTTCAGCGAAAATAGAGCACGTTTAGCGTAAATACAGTGCATTTTAGTAATTAGGAAATCATCCTTTGATATTTTGAAACCAGCGCCTGAAGACAAGTTCTAGAACTCGGTAAGATCTTTCCAACGAGATATTAAACGCTTTCAGCGGCACAAAATAGAGCAAGATATGATCGCATCAAATTCTACACGAGTTCAGAGTGAAATCAGAAACATTTCTGAATATATGGTTAATCTGTAACTTTCAATTAATTCATTGTAAATGAAGTTGGTACAATAGCTTTAGAGCTCCGATCTATCTTTCCAACGAGATATAATACGCTCCAAACGGATAAACACACAGCAGGATATGAGTGTCACAAATACTTAGCCTTATCTCTATGATTTAGCGTTTTCAGCGAAAATAGAGCACTTTTAGCGTAAATACAGTGTAATTTAGTAATTAGGCAATCATCCCTTGATATTTTGAAGCCAGCGCCTGAAGCCAAGTTTTAGAACTCTGTCAGATCTTTCCATCGAGATATTAAACGCTTTCAACGGCACAAAATAGAGCAAGATATGATCGCATCAAATTCTACACGAGTTCGGAGTGAAATCAGAAACATTTGTGAATATATGGTTAATATGTAACTTTTAATTCATGCATTATAAATGAAGTTGGAACAGTAGCTTTAGAGCTCTGATCTATCTTTCCAACGAGATATAATACGATCCAAACGGATAAACACACAGCAAGATATGAGTGTCGCAAATACATAGCCTTATCTCTATGATTTAGCGTTTTCAGCGAAAATAGAGCACTTTTAGCGTAAATACAGTGTATTTAAGTAATTAGGCAATCATCCCTTGATAATTTAAAACCAGAGCCTGAAGACAAGATTTAGAACTCGGTAAGATCTTTCCAACGAGATATTAAACGCTTTCAACGGCACAAAATAGAGAATGATATGATCGCATCACATTCTACACGAGTTCGAAGTGAAATCAGAAACATTTGTGAATATATGGTTAAACTGTAACTTTAAATTAATGCATTGTAAATGATGTTGGAACAATAGCTTTAGATCTCCGATATATCTTTCCAACGAGATATAATACGCTCCAAATGGATAAACACACAGCAAGATATGAGTGTCACAAATACTTAGCCTTATCTCTATGATTTAGCGTTTTCAGCGAAAACATACCACTTTTAGCGTAAATACAGTGTATTTCAGTAATTAGGACATCATCCCTTGATATATTGAAACCCGCGCCTGAAAAAATGTTTTAGAACTCGGTAAGATCTTTCCAACGAGATGTTAAATGCTTTCAACGGCACAAAATAGAGCAAGATGTGATCGCCTCAAATTCTACACGACTTCAGAGTGAAATCAGAAACATTTGTGAATATATGGTTAATCTGTAACTTTTAATTAATGCATTGTAAATGAAGTTGGAACAATAGCTTTAGAGCTCCGATCTATCTTTCCAACGAGATATAATACGATCCAAACGGATAAACACACAGCAGGATATGAGTGACACAAATACTCAGCCTTATCTCTATGATTTCGCGTTTTCAGCGAAAATAGAGCACTTTTAGCGTAAATACAGTGTAGTTTAGTAATTAGGCAATCATCCCTTGATATTTTGAAACCAGCGCCTGAATACAAGTTTTAGAACTCGGTAAGATATTTCCAACGAGATATTAAACACATTCAACGGCATAAAATAGAGCAAGATATGATCGCATCAAATTCTACACGAGTTCGGAGTGAAATGAGAAACATTTGTGAATATATGGTTAATCTGTAACTTTTAATTAATGCATTGTAAATGAAGTTGGAACAATAGATTTAGAGTTCCGATCTATCTTTCCAACGAGATATAATACGCTCCAACCAGATAAACACACAGCAAGACATGAGTGTCACAAATACTTAGCCTTATCTCTATGATTTAGCGTTTTCAGCGAAAATAGAGCAGGTTTAGCGAAAATACAGTGTATTTTAGTAATTAGGCAATCATCCCTTGATATTTTGAAACCAGCGCCTGAATACAAGTTTTAGAACTCGGTAAGATCATTCCAACGAGATATTAAACGCTTTCAACGGCACAAAATAGGGCAATATATGATCGCATCAAATTCTACCCGAGTTCAGAGTGAAATCAGAAACATTTGTGAATATATGGTCAATATGTAACTTTTAATTAATGCATTGTAAATGACGTTGGAACAATAGCTTTAGAGCTCAGATCTATCTTTCCAACGAGATATAATACGCTCCAAACGGATAAACACACAGCAAGATATGAGTGTCACAAATACTTAGCCTTATCTCTATGATTTAGCGTTTTCAACGAAAATAGAGCACTTTTAGCGTAAATACAGTGTACTTTAGTAATTAGGCAATCATCCCTTGATATTTTGAAACCAGCGCCTGAAGAAAAGTTTTAGATCTCGGTAAGATCTTTCCAACGAGATATTAAACGCTTTCAACGGCACAAAATAGAGCAATATATGATCACATCAAATTCTACACGAGTTCAGAGTGAAATCAGAAACATTTGTGAATATATGGTTAATCCGTAACTTTTAATTAATGCATTGTAAATGAAGTTGGAACAATAGCTTTAGAGCTCCGATCTATCTTTCCAACGATATATAATACGCTCAGAACTGATAAACACACAGCAAGATATGAGTGTCACAAATACTTAGCCTTATCTCTATGATTTTGCGTTTTCAGCGAAAATAGAGCACTTTTAACGTAAATGTAGTGTATTTTATTATTAGGCAATCATCCCTTGATACTTTGAAACCAGCGCCTGAAGACATGTTTTAGAACTCGGTAAGATCTTTCCAACGAGATATTAAACGCTTTCAACGGCACAAAATAGAGCAAGATAAGATCGCATCAAATTCTACACGAGTTAGGAGTGAAATCAGAAACATTTGTGAATATATGGTTAATCTGTAACTTTTAATTAATGCATTGTAAATGAAGTTGGAACAATAGCTTTAGAGCGCCGATCTATATTTCCAACGAGATATAATACGCTCCAAACGGATAAACACACAGCAAGATATGAGTGTCACAAATACTTAGCCTTATCTTTATGATTTAGCGTTTTCAGCGAAAATAGAACACTTTTAGCGTAAATACAGTGTATTTTGGTAATTAGGCAATCATCCCTTGATATTTTGAAACCAGAGCCTGAAGACAAGTTTTAGAACTCGGTAAGATCTTTCCAACGAGATATTAAACGATTTTAAAGGCAAAAAATAGAGCAAGATATGATCGCATCAAATTATACACGAGTTCGGAGTGAAATCAGAAACTTTTGTGAATATATGGTTAATCTGTAACTTTTAAATAATGCATTGTAAATTAAATTGGAACAATAGCTTTAGATCTCCGATCTATCTTTCCAATGAGATATAATACGCTCCAAACGGATAAACACACAGCAAGATATGAGTGTCCCAAATACTTAGCCTTATATCTATTATTTAGCGTTTTCAGCGAAAATAGAGCACTTTTAGCGTAAATACAGTGTATTTTAGTAATTAGGCAATCATCCCTTGATATTTTGAAACCAGCGCCTGAAGACAAGTTCTAGAACTCGGTAAGATCTTTCCAACGAGATATTCAACGCTTTCAGAGGCACAAAATAGATCAAGATATGATCGCATCAAATTCTACACGAGTTCGGAGTGAAATCAGAAACATTTGTGAATATATGGTTAATCTGTAACTTTTAATTAATGCATTGTAAATGAAGTTGGAACAATAGCTTTAGAGCTCCGATCTATCTTTCCAACGAGATATAATACGCTCCAAACGGATAAACACACAGCAAGATATGAGTGTCACAAATACTTAGCCTTATCTCTAAGATTTAGCGTTTTCATCGAAAATAGAGCACTTTTAGCGTAAATACAGTGTATTTTAGTAATTAGGCAATACTCCCTTGATATTTTGAAACCAGCGCCGGAAGACAAGTTTTAGAACTCGTTAAGATCTTTCCAACGAGATATTAAACGCTTTCAACTGCACAAAATAGAGCAAGATATGATCGCATCAAATTCTACA
The DNA here is from genome assembly GCA_945859875.1 of Cuscuta europaea. Classification (NCBI taxonomy): domain Eukaryota; kingdom Viridiplantae; phylum Streptophyta; class Magnoliopsida; order Solanales; family Convolvulaceae; genus Cuscuta; species Cuscuta europaea. The sequence continues at coordinate 1,778,735 of CAMAPE010000071.1, read as the reverse complement.
CGAGTTCGGAGTGAAATCAGAAACATTTGTGAATATATGGTTAATCTGTAACTTTTAATTAATGCATTGTAAATGAAGTTGGAACAATAGCTTTAGAGCTCCGATCTATCTTTCCAACGAGATATAATACGCTCCAAACGGATAAACACACAGCAAGATATGAGTGTCACAAATACTTAGCCTTATCTCTAAGATTTAGCGTTTTCATCGAAAATAGAGCACTTTTAGCGTAAATACAGTGTATTTTAGTAATTAGGCAATAATCCCTTTATATTTTGAAACCAGCGCCGGAAGACAAGTTTTAGAACTCGTTAAGATCTTTCCAACGAGATATTAAACGCTTTCAACTGCACAAAATAGAGCAAGATATGATCGCATCAAATTCTACACGAGTTCGGAGTGAAATCAGAAACATTTGTGAATATATGGTTAATCTGTAACTTTTAATTAATGCATTGTAAATGAAGTTGGAACAATAGCTTTAGAGCTCCGATCTATCTTTCCAACGAGATATAATACGCTCCAAACGGATAAACACACAGCAAGATATGAGTGTCAGAAATACTTAGCCTTATCTCTAAGATTTAGCGTTTTCATCGAAAATAGAGCACTTTTAGCGTAAATACAGTGTATTTTAGTAATTAGGCAATAATCCCTTGATATTTTGAAACCAGCGCCGGAAGACAAGTTTTAGAACTCGTTAAGATCTTTCCAACGAGATATTAAACGCTTTCAACTGCACAAAATAGAGCAAGATATGATCGCATCAAATTCTACACGAGTTCAGAGTGAAATCAGAAACATTTCTGAATATATGGTTAATCTGTAACTTTCAATTAATTCATTGTAAATGAAGTTGGTACAATAGCTTTAGAGCTCCGATCTATCTTTCCAACGAGATATAATACGCTCCAAACGGATAAACACACAGCAGGATATGAGTGTCACAAATACTTAGCCTTATCTCTATGATTTAGCGTTTTCAGCGAAAATAGAGAACTTTTAGCGTAAATACAGTTTAATTTAGTAATTAGGCAATCATCCCTTGATATTTTGAAGCCAGCGCCTGAAGCCAAGTTTTAGAACTCTGTCAGATCTTTCCATCGAGATATTAAACGCTTTCAACGGCACAAAATAGAGCAAGATATGATCGCATCAAATTCTACACGAGTTCGGAGTGAAATCAGAAACATTTGTGAATATATGGTTAATATGTAACTTTTAATTAATGCATTATAAATGAAGTTGGAACAGTAGCTTTAGAGCTCTGATCTATCTTTCCAACGAGATATAATACGATCCAAACGGATAAACACACAGCAAGATATGAGTGTCGCAAATACATAGCCTTATCTCTATGATTTAGCGTTTTCAGCGAAAATAGAGCACTTTTAGCGTAAATACAGTGTATTTAAGTAATTAGGCAATCATCCCTTGATAATTTAAAACCAGAGCCTGAAGACAAGATTTAGAACTCGGTAAGATCTTTCCAACGAGATATTAAACGCTTTCAACGGCACAAAATAGAGAATGATATGATCGCATCACATTCTACACGAGTTCGAAGTGAAATCAGAAACATTTGTGAATATATGGTTAAACTGTAACTTTAAATTAATGCATTGTAAATGATGTTGGAACAATAGCTTTAGATCTCCGATATATCTTTCCAACGAGATATAATACGCTCCAAATGGATAAACACACAGCAAGATATGAGTGTCACAAATACTTAGCCTTATCTCTATGATTTAGTGTTTTCAGCGAAAACATACCACTTTTAGCGTAAATACAGTGTATTTCAGTAATTAGGACATCATCCCTTGATATATTGAAACCCGCGCCTGAAAAAATGTTTTAGAACTCGGTAAGATCTTTCCAACGAGATGTTAAATGCTTTCAACGGCACAAAATAGAGCAAGATGTGATCGCCTCAAATTCTACATGACTTCGGAGTGAAATCAGAAACATTTGTGAATATATCGTTAATCTGTAACTTTTAATTAATGCATTGTAAATGAAGTTGGAACAATAGCTTTAGAGCTCCGATCTATCTTTCCAACGAGATATAATACGCTCCAAACGGATAAACACACAGCAAGATATGAGTGTCACAAATACTTAGCCTTATCTCTAAGATTTAGCGTTTTCATCGAAAATAGAGCACTTTTAGCGTAAATACAGTGTAGTTTAGTAATTAGGCAATCATCCCTTGATATTTTGAAACCAGCGCCTGAATACAAGTTTTAGAACTCGGTAAGATCTTTCCAACGAGATATTAAACACATTCAACGGCATAAAATAGAGCAAGATATGATCGCATCAAATTCTACACGAGTTCGGAGTGAAATGAGAAACATTTGTGAATATATGGTTAATCTGTAACTTTTAATTAATGCATTGTAAATGAAGTTGGAACAATAGATTTAGAGTTCCGATCTATCTTTCCAACGAGATATAATACGCTCCAACCAGATAAACACACAGCAAGACATGAGTGTCACAAATACTTAGCCTTATCTCTATGATTTAGCGTTTTCAGCGAAAATAGAGCAGGTTTAGCGAAAATACAGTGTATTTTAGTAATTAGGCAATCATCCCTTGATATTTTGAAACCAGCGCCTGAATACAAGTTTTAGAACTCGGTAAGATCATTCCAACGAGATATTAAACGCTTTCAACGGCACAAAATAGGGCAATATATGATCGCATCAAATTCTACCCGAGTTCAGAGTGAAATCAGAAACATTTGTGAATATATGGTCAATCTGTAACTTTTAATTAATGCATTGTAAATGACGTTGGAACAATAGCTTTAGAGCTCAGATCTATCTTTCCAACGAGATATAATACGCTCCAAACGGATAAACACACAGCAAGATATGAGTGTCACAAATACTTAGCCTTATCTCTATGATTTAGCGTTTTCAACGAAAATAGAGCACTTTTAGCGTAAATACAGTGTACTTTAGTAATTAGGCAATCATCCCTTGATATTTTGAAACCAGCGCCTGAAGAAAAGTTTTAGATCTCGGTAAGATCTTTCCAACGAGATATTAAACGCTTTCAACGGCACAAAATAGAGCAATATATGATCACATCAAATTCTACACGAGTTCAGAGTGAAATCAGAAACATTTGTGAATATATGGTTAATCCGTAACTTTTAATTAATGCATTGTAAATGAAGTTGGAACAATAGCTTTAGAGCTCCGATCTATCTTTCCAACGATATATAATACGCTCAGAACTGATAAACACACAGCAAGATATGAGTGTCACAAATACTTAGCCTTATCTCTATGATTTTGCGTTTTCAGCGAAAATAGAGCACTTTTAACGTAAATGTAGTGTATTTTATTATTAGGCAATCATCCCTTGATATTTTGAAACCAGCGCCTGAAGACATGTTTTAGAACTCGGTAAGATCTTTCCAACGAGATATTAAACGCTTTCAACGGCACAAAATAGAGCAAGATAAGATCGCATCAAATTCTACACGAGTTAGGAGTGAAATCAGAAACATTTGTGAATATATGGTTAATCTGTAACTTTTAATTAATGCATTGTAAATGAAGTTGGAACAATAGCTTTAGAGCGCCGATCTATATTTCCAACGAGATATAATACGCTCCAAACGGATAAACACACAGCAAGATATGAGTGTCACAAATACTTAGCCTTATCTTTATGATTTAGCGTTTTCAGCGAAAATAGAACACTTTTAGCGTAAATACAGTGTATTTTGGTAATCAGGCAATCATCCCTTGATCTTTTGAAACCAGAGCCTGAAGACAAGTTTTAGAACTCGGTAAGATCTTTCCAACGAGATATTAAACGATTTTAAAGGCAAAAAATAGAGCAAGATATGATCGCATCAAATTATACACGAGTTCGGAGTGAAATCAGAAACTTTTGTGAATATATGGTTAATCTGTAACTTTTAAATAATGCATTGTAAATTAAATTGGAACAATAGCTTTAGATCTCCGATCTATCTTTCCAATGAGATATAATACGCTCCAAACGGATAAACACACAGCAAGATATGAGTGTCCCAAATACTTAGCCTTATATCTGTTATTTAGCGTTTTCAGCGAAAATAGAGCACTTTTAGCGTAAATACAGTGTATTTTAGTAATTAGGCAATCATCCCTTGATATTTTGAAACCAGCGCCTGAAGACAAGTTCTAGAACTCGGTAAGATCTTTCCAACGAGATATTCAACGCTTTCAGAGGCACAAAATAGATCAAGATATGATCGCATCAAATTCTACACGAGTTCGGAGTGAAATCAGAAACATTTGTGAATATATGGTTAATCTGTAACTTTTAATTAATGCATTGTAAATGAAGTTGGAACAATAGCTTTAGAGCTCCGATCTATCTTTCCAACGAGATATAATACGCTCCAAACGGATAAACACACAGCAAGATATGAGTGTCACAAATACTTAGCCTTATCTCTAAGATTTAGCGTTTTCATCGAAAATAGAGCACTTTTAGCGTAAATACAGTGTATTTTAGTAATTAGGCAATAATCCCTTGATATTTTGAAACCAGCGCCGGAAGACAAGTTTTAGAACTCGTTAAGATCTTTCCAACGAGATATTAAACGCTTTCAACTGCACAAAATAGAGCAAGATATGATCGCATCAAATTCTACACGAGTTCGGAGTGAAATCAGAAACATTTGTGAATATATGATTAAGCTGTAACTTTTAGTTAATCCATTGTAAATGAAGTTGGAACAATAGCTTTAGAGATCCGATCTATCTTTCCAACGAGATATAATACGCCCCAAACGGATAAACACACAGCAGGATATGAGTGTCACAAATACTTAGCCTTATCTCTATGATTTAGCGTTTTCAGATAAAATAGGGCACTTTTAGCGTACATACAGTGTATTTTAATAATTAGGAAATAATCTCTTGATATTTTGAAACCAGCGCCTGAAGACAAGTTTTAGAAATCGGTAAGATCTTTCAAACGATATATTAAACGCTTTCGACGGGACAAAATAGAGCACTTTTAGCGTAATTACAGTGTATTTTAGTAATTAGGCCATCATCCCTTGATATTTTGAAACCAGCGCCTGAAGACAAGTTTTAGAAATCGGCACGATCTTTTCAAAGAGATATTAAACGCTTTCAACGGCACAAAATAGAGCAAGATATGATCGCATCAAATTCTACACGAGTTCAAAGTGAAATCAGAAACATTTGTGAATATATAGTTAATCTGTAACTTTTAATTAATGCATTGTGAATAAATTTGGAACAATAGCTTTAGATCTCCGATCTATCTTTCCAACGAGATATAATACGCTCCAAACGGATAAACACACAGCAAGATATGAGTGTCACATATACTTAGCCTTATCTCTATGATTTAGCGTTTTCAGCGAAAATAGAGCACTTTAAGCGTAAATACATTGTATTTTAGTAATTAGGAAATCATCCCTTGATATTTTGAAACCAGAGCCTGAAGACAAGTTTTAGAACTCGGTAAGATCTTTCCAACGAGATATTAAACGATTTTAAAGGCAAAAAATAGAGCAAGATATGATCGCATCAAATTATACACGAGTTCGGAGTGAAATCAGAATCTTTTGTGAATATATGGTTAATCTGTAACTTTTAAATAATGCATTGTAAATTAAATTGGAACAATAGCTTTAGATCTCCGATCTATCTTTCCAATGAGATATAATACGCTCCAAACGGATAAACACACAGCAAGATATGAGTGTCCCAAATACTTAGCCTTATATCTATTATTTAGCGTTTTCAGCGAAAATAGAGCACTTTTAGCGTAAATACAGTGTATTTTAGTAATTAGGCAATCATCCCTTGATATTTTGAAACCAGCGCCTGAAGACAAGTTCTAGAACTCGGTAAGATCTTTCCAAAGAGATATTAAACGCTTTCAGAGGCACAAAATAGATCAAGATATGATCGCATCAAATTCTACACGAGTTCGGAGTGAAATCAGAAACATTTGTGAATATATGGTTAATCTGTAACTTTTAATTAATGCATTGTAAATGAAGTTGGAACAATAGCTTTAGAGCTCCGATCTATCTTTACAACGAGATATAATACGCTCCAAACGGATAAACACACAGCAAGATATGAGTGTCACAAATACTTAGCCTTATCTCTAAGATTTAGCGTTTTCATCGAAAATAGAGCACTTTTAGCGTAAATACAGTGTATTTTAGTAATTAGGC
>CAMAPE010000071.1:1735000-1762500 GCA_945859875.1 Cuscuta europaea | reverse complement strand
TGATTTTTCTACTTTAAATTAATGCATTGTAAATAAAGTTGGAACAATAGCTTTAGAGCTCCGATCTGTCTTTCCAACGAGATATAATACGCTCCAAACGGATACACACAAAGCAAGATATGAGTGTCAGAAATAGTTAGCCTTATCTCTATGATTTAGCGTTTTCAGCAAAAATAGAGCACTTTTAGCTTAAATACAGTGTACTACAGTAATTAGGCAATCATCCCTTGATATTTTGAAACCAGCGCCTATAGACAAGTTTTAGAACTCGGTAAGATCTTTCCAACGAGATATTAAACGTTTTCCACGGCACAAAATAGACCAAGATATGATCGCATAAAGTTCTACACGAATTCGTAGTGAAATAAGAAACATTTGTGAACATATGGTTAATCTTTAACTTTTAATTAATGCATTGTAAATGAAGTCGGAACAATAGCCTTAGAGCTCCGATCTATCTTTCCAACGAGATATAATACGATTCAAACAGATAAACACACAGCAAGATATGAGTGTCACAAATACTTAGCCTTATCTCTATGATTTAGCGTTTTCAGCAAAAATAGAGCACTTTTAGCGTAAATACAATGTATGTTAGTAATTAGGCAATCATACCTTGAAATTTTGAAACCAGCGCCTGAATACAAGTTTTAGAACTCGGTAAGATCTTTCCAACGAGATATTAAACGCTTTAACCGGCACAAAATAGAGCAAGATATGATCGCATCAAATTCTACACGAGTTCGGAGTGAAATCAGAAACATTTGTGAATATATGGTTAATCTGTAACTTTTAATTAATGCATTGTAAATGAAGTTGGAACAATAGCTTTAGAGCCCCGATCTATCTTTCCAACGAGATATAATACGCTCCAAATGGATAAACACACAACAAGATATGAGTGTCACAAATACTTAGCCTTATCTCTATGATTTAGCATTTTCAGCGAAAATAGAGCACTTTTAGTGTAAATACAGTGTATTTTAGTAATTAGGCAATCATCCATTGATATTTTGAAACCAGCGCCTGAAGACAAGTTTTAGAACACGGTATGATATTTCCAACGAGATATTAAACGCTTTCAACGGCACAAAATAGAGCAAGATATGATCGCATCAAATTCTACACGACTTCAGAGTGAAATCAGAAACATTTGTGAATATATCGTTAATCTGTAACTTTTAATTAATTCACTGTAAATGAAGTTGGTACAATAGCTTTAGAGCACCGATCTATCTTTCCAACGAGATATAATACGCTCCAAACGGGTAAACACACAGCAAGATACGAGTGTCACAAATACTTAGCCTTATCTCTATGATTTACCATTTTCAGAGAAAATAGAGCACTTTTAGCGTAAATACAGTGTATTTTGGTAATTAGGCAGTCATCCCTTGATATTTTGAAACCAGCGCCTGAAGACAAGTTTTAGAACTCATTCAGATCTTTCCAACGAGATACTAAACGCTTTCAACGGCACAAATTAGAGCAAGATATGATCGCATCAAATTCTACACGAGTTCAGAGTGAAATCAGAAACATTTGTGAATATATGGTTAATCTATAACTTTTAATTAATGCATTGTAAATGAAGTTGGAACAATAGCTTTCGAGCCTCGATCTATCTTTCCAACGAGATATAATACGCTCCAAATGGATAAACACACAGCAAGATATGAGTGTCACAAATACTTAGCCTTATCTCTAAGATTTAGCGTTTTCAGCGAAAATAGAGCACTTTTAGCGTAAATACAGTGTATTTTAGTAATTAGGCAATCATCCATTGATATTTTGAAACCAGCGCCTGAAGACAAGTTTTAGAACTCGGTATGATATTTCCAACGAGATATTAAACGCTTTGAACGGCACAAAATAGAGCAAGATATGATCGCATCAAATTCTACACGAGTTCGGAGTGAAATCAGAAACATTTGTGAATATATCGTTAATCTGTAACTTTTAATTAATGCATTGTAAATGAAATTGGAACAATAGCTTTAGAGCTCCGATCTATCTTTCCAACGAGATATAATAAGATCCAAACGGATAAACACACAGCAAGATACGAGTGTCAGAAATACTTAGCCTTATCTCTATGATTTACCGTTTTCAGCGAAAATAGAGCACTTTTAGCGTAAATACAGTGTAATTTAGTAATTAGGCCTTCATCCCTTGATATGTTGAAACCAGCGCCTGAAAACAAGTTTTAGAACTCATTAAGATCTTTCCATCGAGATATTAAACGCTTTCAACGGCACAAAATAAAGCAAGATATGATCGCATCAAATTCTACACGAGTTCGGAGTGAAATCAGAAACATTTGTGAATATATGGTTAATCTGTAACTTTTAATTAATACATTGTAAATGAAGTTGGAACAATAGATTTAGATCTCCGATCTATCTTTCCAACGAGATATAATACGCTCCAAACGGATAAACACACAGCAAGATATGAGTGTCACAAATACTTAGCCTTATCTCTATGATTTAGCGTTTTCAGCGAAAATAGAGCAGTTTTAGCGTAAATACAGTGTATTTCAGTAATTAGGCAATCATCCCTTGATACATTGAAACCCGCGCCTGAAGACAAGTTTTAGAACTCGGTAAGATCTTTCCATCGAGATATTAAACGCTTTCAACGGCACAAAATAGAGCAAGATATGATCGCATCAAAATCTACACGAGTTCGGAGTGAAATCAGAAACATTTGTGAATATATGGTTAATCTGTAACTTTTATTTAATGCATTGTAAATGAAGTTGGAACAATAGCTTTAGATCTCCGATCTATCTTTCCAACGAGATGTAATACGCTCCAGACGGATAAACACACAGAAAGATATGAGTGTCACAAATACTTAGTCTTATCTCTATGATTTAGCGTTTTCAGCGAAAATAGAGCACTTTTAGCGTAAATACAGTGTATTTTAGTAATTAGGCAATCATCCCGTGCTATTTTGAAACCAGCGCCTGAAGACAAGTTTTAGAACTTGGTATGATCTTTCCATCGAGATATTAAACGCTTTCAACGGCACAAAATAGAGCTAGATATGATCGCATCAAATTCTACACGAGTTCGGAGTGAAATCAGAAACATTTGTGAATATATCGTTAATCTGTAACTTTTAATTAATGCATTGTAAATGAAGTTGGAACAATAGCTTTAGATCTCCGATCTATCTTTCCAACGAGATATAATAAGTTCCAAGCGGATAAACACACAGCATGATACGAGTGTCACAAACACTTAGCCTTATCTCTATGATTTAGCGTTTTCAGCGAAAATAGAGCACTTTTTGCGTAAATACAGTGTATTTCAGTAATTAGGCAATCATCCCTTGATACTTTGAAACCCGCGCCTGTGATTTTTCTTGAAGGTGCCGATTTGGATAAAATTCCCTAAGCTCCCTGTGAGGTTGTGGAATGAGGATACTATTAGCGAAGTTGCTTCTAACGTTGGTGTTCCACTCTCCACGGACAGGATAACGCTTGAAAAGACAAACCACAACTTCGCTAGAGTATTAATTGATGTGGACCTGACAAAGCCACCTCCCCTCTCATTCCCAATTAAGATGGCGTCAGGAAGGATCTTTGAGCAGCGGGTTCTCTATGAAACGTTTCCGAACTACTGTTTCCATTGCAAACAATACGGACACCATCCATTCATTTGCAAGGAACTAGCAGCAAAAGAAAAGGCTGAAACCGGCGAACCAGAAAAAGTTGAGGCTATAATAATAGCTAAGGAACCCACAATGAAGGCTACTGAGGCTACGAAGGCCATTGATGTGCAGAAGACTATGGACCCAGAAGGGGAATTTGTAGATGTACGTAGGCAGAAGGGAAAGAAGAATGCAAATCCGGTGATACCTCCTGAGCCAAAGGAGAATCTGGTGGCAGAAGTCCGGGCTGAACCAACTACCACTCCAGCTGCCACGCTGGATGCCATGCCGGCTGCCACGCCGGCTGCCACGCCGGCTGCAACGCTGGCTGCAGAGCCGGCTGCCACGCCGGCTGTCACTCCAGTTTCCGTGCAGGCTGCCGCTCCGGATGCCACGTCGGTGAACAAGGAGGATGGGTTGAGATCGAACAAGACAAACAAGGGAAATGTGCCGGAAACTGATGACACGTTGGAGACTAGTGAAGAAAACGCTGATTTGGGCCCACAGAACACTTATATTTGGGGGCCAATTGGTGGTGTCAAATGCAAGTTTAAGAAGAAAAGGGAGAGTAAGAGACACTAAAGATTGGGGCTGAATTAAATAATTAATAAATTAATTATTTAATTAATTAATTAATTAATTATCATTACTTTTGTTTGATATGGATTTAGTGATAGTGTGCTAGTATTAGCCGCTGCCTTCTTGATGTATTATATCTAGGTTAGTGTATTCTAGCTTAGATAGTCTTTTTTTATCCGGATTTGATGCATTGTAATATGTTATTTTTGGGTGGTTTATATATATATTTACATTTCATCCAAAACAAATTGAAACCCGCGCCTGAAGACAAGATTTAGAACTCGGTAAGATCCTTCCAACGAGATATTAAACGCTTTCAACGGCACAAAATAGAGCAAGATGTGATCGCCTCAAATTCTACACGAGTTCGGAGTGAAATCAGAAACATTTGTGAATATATGGTTAATCTGTAACTTTTAATTAATGCATTGTAAATGAAATTGGAACAATAGCTTTAGAGCTCCGATCTATCTTTCCAACGAGATATAATACGCTCCAAACAGATAAACACACAGCAAGATATGAGTGTCACAAATACTTAGCCTTATCTCTATGATTTAGCATTTTCAGCGAAATTAGAGCACTTTTAGCGTAAATACAGTGTATTTTAGTAATTATGCAATCATCCCTTGCTATTTTGAAACCAGCGCCTGAAGACAAGTTTTAGAACTTGGTAAGATATTTCCATCGAAATATTAAACGCTTTCATCGGCACAAAATAGAGCAAGATATGATCGCATCAAATTCTACACGAGTTCGGAGTGAAATCAGAAACATTTGTGAATATATGGTTAATCTGTAACTTTTAATTAATGCATTGTAAATGAAGTTGGAACAATAGCTTTAGATCTCCGATCTATCTTTCCAACGAGATATAATAAGTTCCAAACGGATAAATACACAGCAAGATACGAGTGTCACAAATACTTAGCCTTATCTCTATGATTTAGCATTTTCAGCGAAAATAGAGCACTTTTAGCGTAAATACAGTGTATTTAAGTAATTAGGCAATCATCCCTTGATACTTTGAAACCCGAGCCTGAAGACAAGATTTAGAACTCGGTAAGATCCTTCCAACGAGAAAGGCTAAGTATTTGTGACACTCATATCTTGCTGTGTGTTTATCTGTTTGGAGCGTATTATATCTCGTTGGAAAGATAGATCGGAGCTCTAAAGCTATTGTTCCAACTTCATTTACAATGCATTAGTTAAAAGTTACAAATTAACCATATATTCACAAATGTTTCTGATTTCACTCCGAACTCGTGTAGAATTTGATGCGATCATATCTTTCTCTATTTTGTGCCGTTGAAAGCGTTTAATATCTCGTTGGAAATCTCTTACCGAGTTCTAAAACTTGTCTTCAGGCTCTGGTTTCAAAAAATCAATGGATGATTGCCTAATTACTAAACTTCACTGTACTTACGCTAAACGTGCTCTATTTTCTCTGAAAACGCTAAATCATAGAGATAAGGCTAAGTATATGTGACACTCATGTCTTGCTGAGTGTTTATCCGTTTGGAGCGTATTATATCTCGTTGGAAAGATAGATCGGAGCTCTAAAGCTATTGTTCCAACTTCATTTACAATGAATTAATTAAAAGTTACAGATTAACCATATATTCACAAATGTTTCTAATTTCACTCCGAACTCGTGTAGAATTTGATACGATCATATCTTGCTCTTTTTTTGCCGCTGAAAGCGTTTAATATCTCGTTGGAAAGATCTTACCTAGTTCTAAAACTTGTCTTCAGGCGCGGGTTTCAAAGTATCATGGGATGATTACCTAATTACTGAACTACACTGTATTTACGCTAAAAGTGCTCTATTTTCGCTGAAAACGCTAAATCATAGAGATAAGGCTAAGTATTTGTGACACTCATATCTTGCTGTGTGTTTATCCATTTGGAGCGTATTATATCTCGTTGGAAAGATAGATCGGAGATCTAAAGCTATTGTTCCAACTTCATTTACAATGCATTAATTAAAAGTTACAGATTAACGATATATTCACAAATGTTTCTGATTTCACTCCGAACTCGTGTAGAATTTGATGCGATCATATCTTTCTCTATTTTGTGCCGTTGAAAGCGTTTAATATCTCGTTGGAAATATCATACCGAGTTCTAAAACTTGTCTTCAGGCGCTGGTTTCAAAATATCAATGGACGATTGCCTAATTACTAAAATACACTGTATTTACGCTAAAAGTGCTCTATTTTCGCAGAAAACGCTAAATCATAGAGATAAGGCTAAGTATTTGTGACACTCATATCTTGCTGTGTGTTTATCCGTTTGGATCGTATTATATCTAGTTGGAAAGATAGATCGGAGCTCTAAAGCTATTGTTCCAACTTCATTTACAATGAATTAATTAAAAGTTACAGATTAACCATATATTCACAAATGTTTCTGATTTCACTCCGAACTCGTGTAGAATTTGATGCGATCATATCTTGCTCTATTTTGTGCCGTTGAAAGCATTTAATATCTCGTTGGAAAGATCTTACCGAGTTCTAAAACTTGTCCTCAGGAGCTGATTTCAAAATATCAAGGGATGATTGCCTAATTACTAAAATACACTGTATTTACGCTAAAAGTGCTCTATATTTGATGAAAACGCTAAATCATAGAGATAAGGCTAAGTAGTTGTGACACTCATATCTTGCTGTGTGTTTATCCGTTTTGGGCGTATGATATCTAGTTGGAAAGATAGATCGGAGCTCTAAAGCTATTGTTCCAACTTCATTTACAATACATTATTTAAAATTTACAGATTTACCATATATTCACAAATGTTTCTGATTTCACTCCGAACTCGTGTAAAATTAAATGCGATCATATATTGCTCTATTTTGTGCTGTTTAAAGCGTTTAATATCTCGTTGGAAAGATCTCACCGAGTTCTAAAACTTGTCTTCAGGCGCTGGTTTCAAAATAACAAGGGATGATTTCATAATTACTAACATACACTGTATTTACCCTAAAAGTGCTCTATTTTCGCTGAAAACGCTAAATCATAGAGATAAGGCTAAGTATTTGTGACACTCATATCTTGCTGTGTGTTTATCCGTTTGGAGCGTATTATATCTCGTTAGAAAGATAGATCGGAGATCTAAAGCTATTGTTCCAACTTCATTTACAATGCATTAATTAAAAGTTACAGATTAACCATATATTCACAAATGTTTCTGATTTCACTCCGAACTCGTGTAGAATGTGATGCGATCATATCATGCTCTATTTTGTGCCGTTGAAAGCGTTTAATATCTTGTTGGAAAGATTTACCGAGTTCTAAAACTTGAATTCAGGCTCTGGTTTCAGAATATCAAGGGATGATTGCCTAATTACTAAAGTACACTGTATTTACGCTAAAAGTGCTCTATTTTCGCTGAAAACGCTAAATCATAGAGATAAGGCTAAGTATTTGTGACACTCATATCCTGCTGTGTGTTTATCCGTTTGGAGCGTATTATATCTCGTTGGAAAGATAGATCGGAGCTCTAAAACTATTGTTCAAACTTCATTTACAATGCATTAGTTAAAAGTTACATATTAACCATATATTCACAAATGTTTCTGATTTCACTCCGAACTCGTGTAGAAATTGAAGCGATCATATCTTGCTCTGTGTTGTGCCGTTAAAAGCGTTTAATATCTCGTTTGAAATCTCTTACCGAGTTATAAAACTTGTCTTCAGGAGCTGGTTTCAAAAAATCAAGGGATTATTACCTAATTACTAAAATACACTGTATTTACGCTAAACGTGCTCTATTTTAGCTGAAAACGCTAAATCATAGAGATAAGGCTAAGTATTTGTGACACTCATATGCTGCTATGTGTTTATCCGTTTGGGGCGTGTTATATCTCGTTGGAAATATAGATCGGATCTCTAAATCTATTGTTCCAACTTCATTTACAATGCATTAATTAAAAGTTACAGATTAACCATATATAAACAAATGTTTCTGATTTCACTCCGAACTTGTGTAGAATTTGATGCGATCATATCTTGCTTTATTTTGTGCCATTGAAAGCGTTTAATATCTCGTTGGAAAGATCTTACCATGTTCTCAAACTTGTCTTCAGGCGCTGGTTTCAAAATATTAAGGGATGATTGCCTAATTACTAAAATACATTGTATTTACGCTAAAAGTGCTCTATTTTCGCTGAGAACGCTAAAATACTTAGCCTTATCTCGTTGGAAAGATAGATCGGAGCTCTAAAGCTATTGTTCCAACTTCATTTACAATGCATTAGTTAAAAGTTACAAATTAACCATATATTCACAAATGTTTCTGATTTCACTCCGAACTCGTGTAGAATTTGATGCGATCATATCTTTCTCTATTTTGTGCCGTTGAAAGCGTTTAATATCTCGTTGGAAATCTCTTACCGAGTTCTAAAACTTGTCTTCAGGCTCTGGTTTCAAAAAATCAATGGATGATTGCCTAATTACTAAACTTCACTGTACTTACGCTAAACGTGCTCTATTTTCTCTGAAAACGCTAAATCATAGAGATAAGGCTAAGTATATGTGACACCCATGTCTTGCTGAGTGTTTATCCGTTTGGAGCGTATTATATCTCGTTGGAAAGATAGATCGGAGCTCTAAAGCTATTGTTCCAACTTCATTTACAATGAATTAATTAAAAGTTACAGATTAACCATATATTCACAAATGTTTCTGATTTCACTCCGAACTCGTGTAGAATTTGATACGATCATATCTTGCTCTTTTTTTGCCGCTGAAAGCGTTTAATATCTCGTTGGAAAGATCTTACCTAGTTCTAAAACTTTTCTTCAGGCGCGGGTTTCAAAGTATCATGGGATGATTACCTAATTACTGAACTACACTGTATTTACGCTAAAAGTGCTCTATTTTCGCTGAAAACGCTAAATCATAGAGATAAGGCTAAGTATTTGTGACACTCATATCTTGCTGTGTGTTTATTCATTTGGAGCGTATTATATCTCGTTGCAAAGATAGATCGGAGATCTAAAGCTATTGTTCCAACTTCATTTACAATGCATTAATTAAAAGTTACAGATTAACGATATATTCACAAATGTTTCTGATTTCACTCCGAACTCGTGTAGAATTTGATGCGATCATATCTTTCTCTATTTTGTGCCGTTGAAAGCGTTTAATATCTCGTTGGAAATATCATACCGAGTTCTATTTTTTTTGGATAAACTGTAAATATATATATATCCAAAGTGTATATGTACATGTGGTTCGTGGCAAAACATCAACAAAACGGGGTCATCCCAAGCAAGGATACCCAATCACCACCAAAAATGCATCTATCTAGCTACTCTTGTACGCTAGCCATCACAAAAGATTGGTGACAAACCGCAAAAAATCAGAATGTTATCCTATTAATTGGATACATAGCATACAAAACTTTATACACCATAAACTTTATCTGCTTGACCATGTCTCCCACTACGGGCATCGTCTTCTCAAAACATATTGTGTTTCTAATTCGCCAAATCCAATAGATGGTATAGCAAAACGCAATTCTCACGCCTTTGGCTTTAGCATGTGCTCCATTATGCTCTTTCTTGATCCATTTTATTGCACTTAGTAATGTAGACATCTGCCTTGAAAGTACAAGCCAGCTTCTAATCAGATCCCACACCTGTCCTGTAAATGGGCATTCAAAATATAGGTGTGACACCGTCTCCGGGCCACCCTTACAAAAAGGACAAACATTATTTATATCCAAAAACCCCAACCTATCATACGTGGCTAATCTTCCCCGAAAGGCTAGCCAAGTAATGAATGAGAATTTGGGGGGAATATAGCTCTTCCAAATCAAAGACATCCAAGGGTGGATGCTTCCTTTGGTTCTTAATAAATCATAAACTTTAGAAGATGAAAGTTTCCCATTTTGGCAAAATTTACCAAGGCCTTCCACGGCCAAGTCAAGAGAAGGGAACTTTGATACAATCAAGTCCCGGGCATTTCCAATGGCCTTCATAAGTCTAGAATCCTTTTGGTGTGGAATAAAAGTCCACACCCCTCTACCATGGAGGTAAACCCCATGTACCCATTTCACCCACAAAGATTCTTGTTGTGAATGAATGTTCCATAGAGTACGTGATAATAAAGCATTGTTCCACACCTTAGTATCCCTTAAACCCAACCCCCCCCCCCTCATTTTTGGGTAAACATACATCACTCCATGCCACTTTTGCCTGTTTACCCCCCCAAAGGAAAAGCCTACAGAGCGAGGTAATTCTATCAAGAATGGTCCTCGGCATAGGGAAGATTCCAAGCCAAAAGGCTTGAACCCCTTGCATAACCGAAGCAATCAACTCAACTTTCCCCGCATAAGAAATAGTTTTTGGGTTCCAAGCATTTAAATAATCTGTCACCTTGTCAATCAAAGGAGAGAACTGAGCAACAGATATATTTAAAGGAGCAAGTGGAATGCCCAAATATCTTACCGGAAAGGATCCTTGTTGAAAACCCACTCTTTCTAGAATATATGGAATTCTACTCTCCATATTACCCCCAAGAAAAATATTTGTTTTTTCAAGATTAACCATGAGTCCAGAAGCCTTTCCAAACTCAGTCAACGCATCTACTAATATCTTGATTGACTCGAAATTTCCTTTAGAAAACAACATTAAATCATCTGCATAAGCCAAATGAGTTATTTTAAGCTTGGAGCATAAAGGGTGATAACGGAAGCTAGGGTTTGAGGCCCTAATTTCTACCAACCTTGAGAAGTACTCCAAGCAAATAACAAACAACAAAGGTGACATAGGATCTCCTTGCCTTAACCCCCTCTTACCCTCAAACCAGCCATGGAGAGATCCATTTATGGAGATAGAGAAAGAAGAAGTTGTCACACATTCCATTATCCATCTCACGAATAGTCTAGGAATCCCAATATCCAATAAAACGTTTTCAAGAAAATCCCATGATACCGTATCATATGCCTTCCTAAGATCAATTTTAATCATACATCTAGGAGAGGGCCTTTTTCTAGTGTATCCCCTCACTAACTCTTGTGCCAAGAAGATGTTGTCAGACATCAATCTCCCATCCACAAAAGCTCCCTGTGAAAGGTTAATAACCCCAGAAAGGCAAGGTCCCAATCTTGATGATAAGATTTTAGTAATGATCTTATAAGTCACATTTGTACATGATATCGGCCTAAAATCAGATACCGTGGGGGAATGGTTTGTTTTAGGGATGAGAGAAACCACCGTGTGGTTCACTTGCCTAAGCAAAGTCCCTGAAACAAAGAATTCCTTCACAGCATTACAAACATCAATACCCACCAGATTCCAATTGTTTTTGAAAAATGCTGATGAAAAGCCATCCGGTCCGGGGGCTTTGTCATCACCAATATCAAAAACAGCCTCTTTAATTTCCTTATCAGTCACAGGGCTAATAAGGTCATTACAGAGTGCCCGGTCAATCATTCTACCAGATTTGATCACATCCGAGTTATAATCATGAATAGGTATGCTAGTACAAAAAAGACCTTTGAAAAAGGAGACAAATTCATTAGCTACCTGATCCATAGATTTGGTAAAAGTTCCATCTTCTAATCTCAAAGAAGCAATAGAGTTTAGTGCATATTTCTTCTTCATAATAGAATGAAAATACTTAGTACACTTATCAGATTTCAAAATGTGATTGACCTTAGCCTTTTGATTCACATAGGCTTCCTCGGCCTCTTTCAAAAATAGTGCATTCTTTTTTGCTTTCATCAATTCCTCCTTTAGGGCTTCATCCGAAGGAGACGAGAGAGCTAATTGATAGATTCTCTTGTACTCTTTCTTGGACACCTTTGCCCTAGCCGTGATGTGGCTAAATTCATCCTTATTGAGTTGTTTAAGGGGTTGTTTGAGAAGTTTCAGTTTTCGTGCAAGCCTAAACTGATACGTACCAACAACATCCCTATTCCAAACACTCTCCAAGATGCTATGAAACCTTTCATGTTTAAGCCACATGTTAAAAAATTTGAAGGGTTTTGACCCTTTACAAGTCACGGCTCCTATGGTAACCAAAGATGCCACATGATCAAATTCACATTCCATTTCAAGGAAATGAGCTTTACATGTTACACTATGTTGGCACCAAAAGGAATTGATAAGCACTCTATCCAATTTAGCCCAAGTGGCACCCCTATTCCAAGTAAAAATTTCACCCGTAGAAGGGGCATCACTAAGGTTAGATTGGATTTTCATATCATTTAGGTGCTGCATTGCGTAGGCCGAAGGAGGGGCAGAACCTTTCCTTTCATTAGGAGAGCCTACGCAATTAAAATCACCTAAAACAGTCCACGGTGCAAGAATATTTTGACTCAACTCGGTAATATGCTCCCATAACTCCCTTCTTTGGACAATTGTATACAATGCATAAACAAAGGTCACATAAAAAGGCATTTGTGTAACCTTACAAGTAAACCTAGCATGAATATGTTGTTTATCCACTTGTAAGATTACACCATCAACAAAATTGGGGTCCCAAATAATTGCCATCCTTCCCCCATTCATCTTATCAAAGTTTGTTATATACTTCCAAGAGTTAAATCTAAAATTCACAAAACTATCAAAATTATTAGAAGACATTTTAGTTTCAAGAAGGCAAAATATTCGTACCTTATTTGTCCTTGCAAAAGAAGAAATTATTTTTTGTTTTGAGGCTTGGTTAAGCCCCCTAACATTCCATGAAGCTAAAAACATAATCAATTATGGGCCGAGACTCCTCTCCTCTTGTGGGACCTCACCTTGTCCCTCTCACTTTGCCTCCATTCTCGGATCTCCTCACACCCTTTATACCTATCAAGAAACAATTGATAAACATTTGAAATAAAGTAGGGAGAGAAAACATACTCATCATCTATGCAAGAAACCCCGGGGAGAGACTTCAAGCAAGCGGTGGTGAAAATGAGCCCCTTCCTCGTGATATTCCATTCAATGTCTAGGTAGTTGTCAAGCCTTGTTATGTTTTCCTTCACAAGCTCATCATGCATCAAATGGATGTTAGCCTTTCCATCCTCTTCAAACTCAATCTTTGTGATCACATCATCCATGTAAGCTTCCCTAATATCTTGGACCACTCGGCTTTCTTTTCCTTTGAATTTCCTCATATCTTTGACCTTGTTACCGTTGCCCACTAGATGCCCATCTTCATAGTATCTATTAAGGTAGTGTTGGTAAACACTCCTCATAAATTCCGTTGTGTAAGCATAGCCTTTCTTCCTTTTATGCACACCCGGCAGCCCTTCAAAACATTTTTGGGTGAACCAAACCCCGGGTTCACTTTCTTGGACCAATTTCAATGTGTGGTCAATACGGACCATAGGTTCACTCACTTCTTTTGTGTGCTTCACTTCGTATGTAGGCTCACCATATTCCTCCGTTTGCATTTCAATGATGATTTCATCATCATAAATGTCCATTAGGCCCTTAATTTTTCTTGGAACATCACTTTCCTCCTCATCATTTGACATGGTATCAACTTCGGATGCTTCCTTTGCTTTCTCCTTGGATTTGGTGATGTTCTTTTTTCGTTCCTCCACTTTCTTTAACCTTCTTCTTTTAAGAAAAGGGTGTACTTCTACTCCCTTTTCCTTGTTCAAAGTCTCGGGCACCCCATTGCTAATTTGTGTAGATGTCTCGGCATTGCCTCCTTTGCTCCCGGTTTGCTTTGTATGCATGCCCTTCCCTCTCTTTGGCTCTATAGCTTTATGAGTGGCCCCTACTACTGTCTCAATAGGCTCCTCATTAGCAATCAACTTTGGTTGCCCTTGTCCTCCATCAAGTTCACGGATCTTGTCCTCCCTTTCTTTCTTTTCTTTCTCGGCCAATGTCCTACATGTAAATGCATGATGTCCATACATTTTACAATGAAAGCAATAGTTCGGGTATGTTTCATATATCAACTTTTGTATATGAAACTTCCCATTAGGCATCTTCACTTTGATACGTAGAGGTGGGGGTTTTGAAGCATCTACTTCAATGAGTACCCGTGCATAGTTTGACCTTGCTCTCTCTTGTGTGATTCTATCGGTTGTCAAGGGAACCCCTACCCTTAATGCAATCTCACTAATGATGTCCTCTTGCCACGCTTGCATAGGAAGATATGGGAATTTGACCCATATAGGTACCCTCAAAAACTCTTCACTATCAAAGGTGAAGTTCTCGGATAGAGTCTTTAGATATAAAGACTTACCGAATAGTGAATATGGACCTTCCATCAAAACCTTGGCTCTAGCTTCCTCATCTTTAAATTTAAACAATACCCATCCTTTGTCATGTTGACGGACATTGCAATTGACACCCCATTTAGTCACCATCTCTTGTATATCTTTGATCCCGGGGAATCTCCCCGCAAAGTAGCCCACCAAACAAAACCCCCAAATCTCATCTATAGATGGCATGAGTCTTGTTGAGAGATCAATGAAGTCCCCCACAGGTTCTACATACTTTAATTTCATCCCTTTCGTAGGCTCCCTATTGTCTTTAAAAAGGGAAACCCATGGTGAAAGCCGCGGCATAGAGTTGGGGTTAGGCCGCGACATTGGAGGGGGAATGTCCTCCTCCAACGTGGAAGCTTGAATAGGCCGCGGCATAGGAGAGGAAGTACCAACCTCCAAAGAAGTGCCCTGGTTTACAGCATCCTTTGTAAGGAGATTATCATCTCCATTCAATTCACCAATAGCCTCCTCGGTTTGGCTAATCACCATAGCATTTGCTTCCTCGTTTTCAATAATAGCTTTAGCCGAACTATCAATTTCATATTCAGTTTCCTCTTCAATGATAACATCATCCAAGCTACTAACATTTGGAATACAAGCTACATCCTCCACTTGCACAATAGCACAATTGGTATTTTGCACAATAACATCATCACAAACATCATGAACACCCTCGGTACAAGACTTGGAAGTTACCTCATTTGTTTGTTGGTTAGCGTCGGAGCTAGCTTTCGGAGAACCAGAAAAATCTTTGGAAGACATTTCTTGGTTTAGAACTTCTTTTCCCTGCCCTTGTTGGTCTTCAATTTGAGCTAGAACCTCCGAACTCTCTTCGTCATCCTTAGCGAGAGCTTTAGCCTTTAACCGAGAAGATGACTTGAGAGGTTGAGGGGTTTTTTTCTTTTTCTTCGTACCCATTGAATCAAGGAGCTAAGACAAGTAAAACTGGTTGCTAGGAGGTAACCACCCCCTCGCTAAGGAGCATGGATGAAATGAACCTTCAAACCAAGCTCAAGTCCGTACCAATGGAAGTAACCGTTGGAGAAGACGACTTTTTCCAACTTTTCTTGATGATGAAACAAATTATATTTGTCTAATCCCCACTCCTTGGGGAAGCTAAAAACACCTTCGGATCAAAGTTTGATCAAGTAACACGAGCTGTGGAGGCGTTGACCTGATTTTGTGAATAGTGTTTTCGGAAAAGGAAACTTCGTTTTCTTGCTCAAAACTTCAAAACCGAGCTCCAAATTTCAGAGGTACTACACCTGGATGAACCTTGATGTATTACAACTAAAATCCAAGCTCGATTCAAGAAGAAATCAAGAAGAATGGAGAAGAAACGCTCGGAAATTCGTAAATGCGAACAAGAATACCTCGCAGGAGGTAGAGAGAGACGCTCTCAACTTGTTCATCATACCGAGTTCTAAAACTTGTCTTCAGGCGCTGGTTTCAAAATATCAATAGACGATTGCCTAATTACTAAAATACACTGTATTTACGCTAAAAGTGCTCTATTTTCGCAGAAAACGCTAAATCATAGAGATAAGGCTAAGTATTTGTGACACTCATATCTTGCTGTGTGTTTATCCGTTTGGATCGTATTATATCTAGTTGGAAAGATAGATCGGAGCTCTAAAGCTA
This sequence comes from Cuscuta europaea, assembly GCA_945859875.1. NCBI lineage: Eukaryota > Viridiplantae > Streptophyta > Magnoliopsida > Solanales > Convolvulaceae > Cuscuta > Cuscuta europaea. The sequence goes on along the minus strand of CAMAPE010000071.1, from coordinate 1,746,392 downwards.
TTGTTCCAACTTCATTTACAATGAATTAATTAAAAGTTACAGATTAACCATATATTCACAAATGTTTCTGATTTCACTCCGAACTCGTGTAGAATTTGATGCGATCATATCTTGCTCTATTTTGTGCCGTTGAAAGCATTTAATATCTCGTTGGAAAGATCTTACCGAGTTCTAAAACTTGTCCTCAGGAGCTGATTTCAAAATATCAAGGGATGATTGCCTAATTACTAAAATACACTGTATTTACGCTAAAAGTGCTCTATATTTGATGAAAACGCTAAATCATAGAGATAAGGCTAAGTATTTGTGACAATCATATCTTGCTGTGTGTTTATCCGTTTTGGGCGTATGATATCTAGTTGGAAAGATAGATCGGAGCTCTAAAGCTATTGTTCCAACTTCATTTACAATACATTATTTAAAATTTACAGATTTACCATATATTCACAAATGTTTCTGATTTCACTCCGAACTCGTGTAAAATTAAATGCGATCATATATTGCTCTATTTTGTGCTGTTTAAAGCGTTTAATATCTCGTTGGAAAGATCTCACCGATTTCTAAAACTTGTCTTCAGGCGCTTGTTTCAAAATAACAAGGGATGATTTCATAATTACTAACATACACTGTATTTACCCTAAAAGTGCTCTATTTTCGCTGAAAACGCTAAATCATAGAGATAAGGCTAAGTATTTGTGACACTCATATCTTGCTGTGTGTTTTTCCGTTTGGAGCGTATTATATCTCGTTAGAAAGATAGATCGGAGATCTAAAGCTATTGTTCCAACTTCATTTACAATGCATTAATTAAAAGTTACAGATTAACCATATATTCACAAATGTTTCTGATTTCACTCCGAACTCGTGTAGAATGTGATGCGATCATATCATGCTCTATTTTGTGCCGTTGAAAGCGTTTAATATCTTGTTGGAAAGATTTACCGAGTTCTAAAACTTGAATTCAGGCTCTGGTTTCAGAATATCAAGGGATGATTGCCTAATTACTAAAGTACACTGTATTTACGCTAAAAGTGCTCTATTTTCGCTGAAAACGCTAAATCATAGAGATAAGGCTAAGTATTTGTGACACTCATATCCTGCTGTGTGTTTATCCGTTTGGAGCGTATTATATCTCGTTGGAAAGATAGATCGGAGCTCTAAAACTATTGTTCCAACTTCATTTACAATGCATTAGTTAAAAGTTACATATTAACCATATATTCACAAATGTTTCTGATTTCACTCCGAACTCGTGTAGAAATTGAAGCGATCATATCTTGCTCTGTGTTGTGCCGTTAAAAGCGTTTAATATGTCGTTTGAAATCTCTTACCGAGTTATAAAACTTGTCTTCAGGAGCCGGTTTCAAAAAATCAAGGGATTATTACCTAATTACTAAAATACACTGTATTTACGCTAAACGTGCTCTATTTTAGCTGAAAACGCTAAATCATAGAGATAAGGCTAAGTATTTGTGACACTCATATGCTGCTATGTGTTTATCCGTTTGGGGCGTGTTATATCTCGTTGGAAAGATAGATCGGATCTCTAAATCTATTGTTCCAACTTCATTTACAATGCATTAATTAAAAGTTACAGATTAACCATATATAAACAAATGTTTCTGATTTCACTCCGAACTTGTGTAGAATTTGATGCGATCATATCTTGCTTTATTTTGTGCCATTGAAAGCGTTTAATATCTCGTTGGAAAGATCTTACCATGTTCTCAAACTTGTCTTCAGGCGCTGGTTTCAAAATATTAAGGGATGATTGCCTAATTACTAAAATACATTGTATTTACGCTAAAAGTGCTCTATTTTCGCTGAGAACGCTAAATCATAGAGATAAGGCTAAGTATTTGTGACACTCATATCTTGCTGTGTGTTTATCCGTTTGGAGCGTATTATATCTCGTTGAAAAGATAGATCGGATATCGAAAGCTATTGTTCCAACTTCATTTACAATGCATTAATGAAAAGTTAAATATTAACCATATATTCCCAAATGTTTCTGATTTCACTCCGAACTCGTGTAGAATGTGATGCGATCATATCATGCTCTATTTTGTGCCGTTGAAAGCATTTAATATGTCGTTGGAAAGATCTTTCCGAGTTCTAAAACTTGTCTTCAGGCTCTGGTTTCAGAATATCAAGGGATGATTGCCTAATTACTAACATACACTGTATTTACGCTAAAAGTGCTCTATTTTCGCTGAAACGCTAAATCATTGAGATAGGCTAAGTATTTGTGACACTCATATTATGTTGTGTGTTTATCCGTTTGGATCGTATTATATCTCGTTCGAAAGATTGATCGGAGTTCGAAAGCTATTGTTCCAACTTCATTTACAATGCATTAATTAAAATTTACAGATTAACCATATATTGACAAATGTTTCTGATTTCACTCCAAACTCGTGTAGAATTTGATGCGATCATATCTTGCTCTATTTTGTGCCGTTGAAAGCGTTTAATATCTCGTTTGAAAGAACTTACCGAGTTCCCAAACTTGGCTTCAGGCGCTGGTTTCAAAATATCAAGGGATGATTGCCTAATTACTAAAATACACTGTATTTACGCTAAAAGTGCTCTATTTTCGCTGAAAACGCTAAATCATAGAGACAAGGCTAAGTATTTGTGAAACTCATATCCTGCTGTGTGTTTATCCGTTTTGGTCGTATTATATCTCGTTGGAAACATAGATCGGAGCTCTAAATCTATTGTTCCAACTTCATTTACAATTCATTAATTAAAAGTTACAGATTAACCATATATTCACAAATGTTTCTGATTTCACTCCGAACTCGTGAAGAATTTGATGCGATCATATCTTGTTCTATTTGGTGCCGTTGAAAGCGTTTAATATCTCGTTGGAAAGCTCTTACCGAGTTCTAAAACTTGTCTTCAGGTGCTGGTTTCAAATTATCGAGGGATGATTGCCGAAGTACTAAATTACTCTGTATTTACGCTAAAAGTACTCTATTTTCGCTGAAAACGCTAAATCATAGAGATAAGGCTAAGTATTTGTGACACTCATATCTTGCTGTGTGTTTATCCGTTTCGAGCGTATTATATCTCGTTGGAAAGATAGATCGGAGCTCTAAAGCTACTGTTCCAACTTAATTTACAATGCATTAATTATAAGTTACAGATTAACCATATATTCACAAATGTTTCTTATTTCACTCCAAATTCGGGTAGAATTTGATGCGATCATATCTTTCTCTATTTTGTGCCGTTGATAGGGTTTAATATATCTTTGGAAAGATCTTATCAAGTTCTAAAACATGTGTTCAGGCGCTGGTTTCAAAATATCAAGGGAAGATTGCCTAATTACTAAAATACACTGTATTTACGCGAAAAGTGCTCTATTTTCGCTGAAAACGCTAAATCATAGAGATAAGGCTAAGTATTTGTGACACTCATATCTTGCTGTGTGTTTACCCGTTTGGAGCGTATTATACCTCGTTGGAAAGATAGATCGGTGCTCTAAAGCTATTGTTCCAACTTCATTTACAATGCATTAAATAAAAGTTACAGATTAACGATATATTCACAAATGTTTCTGATTTCACTCCGAACTCGTGTAGAATTTGATGCGATCATATCTTGCTCTATTTTGTGATGTTGAAAGCGTTTAATATCTCGTTGGAAATATCATACCGATTTCTAAAACTTTTCTTCAGGCGCTGGTTTCAAAATATCAAGGGATGATTCCCTAATTACTAAAATACACTGTATTTACGCTAAAAGTGCTCTATTTTCGCTGAAAACGCTAAATCACAGAGATAGGGCTAAGTATTTGTGACACTCATATCTTGCTGTGTGTTTATCCGTTTGGAGCGTATTATATCTCGTTGGAAAGATAGATCGGAGCTCTAAAGCTATTGTTCCAACTTCATTTACAATGAATTAATTAAAAGTTACAGATTAACGATATATTCACAAATGTTTCTGATTTCACTCCGAACTCATGTAGAATTTGATGCGATCATATCTTGCTCTATTTTGTGCCGTTGAAAGCGTTTAATACCTCGTTAGAAAGATCTTAGCGAGTTCTAAAACTTGTCTTCAGGCGCTGGTTTCAAAATATCAAGGGATGATTGCCTAATTACTAAAATACACTTTATTTACGCTAAAAGTGCTCTATTTTCGCTGAAAACGCTAAATCATAGAGATAAGGCTAAGTATTTGTGACACTCATATCTTGCTATGTGTTTATCCGTTTGGATCGTATTATATCTAGTTGGAAAGATAGATCGGACGCCCTAAAGCTATTGTTCCAACTTCATTTACAATGCATTAATTAAAAGTTACAAATTAAAAAATATATACACAAATGTTTCTGATTTCACTCCGAACTCGTGTAGAATTTGATGCGATCATATCTGTCTCTAATATTTGCCGTTGAAAGCGTTTAATATCTCGTTGGAAAGATCTTACCGAGTTCTAAAACTTGTCTTCAGTCGCCGGTTTCAAAATATCAAGGGATCATTGACTAATTACTAAAATACACTTTATTTACGCTAAAAGTGCTCTATTTTTGCTGAAAACGCTAAATCATAGAGATAAGGCTAAGTATTTGTGACACACATATCTTGTTATGTGTTTATACGTTTGGAGCGTAATATATCTCGTTGGAAAGATAGATCGGAGCTCTAAAACTATTGTTCCAACTTCATTTACAATGCATTAATTAAAATTTATAGATTAACCATATATTCACAAATGTTTCTTATTTCACTCTGAACTCGTGTAGAATTTGATGCGGTCATATCTTGTCGTCAGGCGTTGGTTTCAAAATATCAAGGGATAATTGCCTAACTATTATTATTATTATTATTATTATTATTATTATTATTATTATTATTGATAGAGTATATAAACTCGGACCCCCGGGTCTCACGACTATTGGGCCCGGACAGCGGACCACACACATCTTACGGATATCATTTGTATTATTGTACTGCTTATATGTCATTTGTATGTAACTATGTACTAGATTAGTCTTTTATGTAGTTGGGCTACCGGGCCCATATTAGCGGCCCGGCCCATTATTTCCCTATTTATACTCCTCTTGGAGCCATTTGTAACCCTAGAACATAATTTCACAATTCACTATTCATTCATCTTCCTCTCTACATGCTCTAATCTCTCCTATTTTATATATACTTGGATACCTATAATCCATCAATGGTGCTCTCGTTGAGAGTTAGAGCAAAATCAAGTGAGAAATCCTCCCAAAATATAAAAAAATTCATTCCAATCACAAAAAATCAACCAAAAAGTGTTCTGAAAAAAGGAAGAGCAAACAAAAAAGAAAAACCACCGCAACTCCGGGCAACACCGCATCGAACGCTTCTCCCGGAGCGTGTAGCTCACTCACTGTTGTGGCAGCCTGTATCAGGGATATCAACGCTTTAAAATCTAGTGGCGTACTAATACTGGCTCGGTCGAAAAAATGGAGGCAAGGAGAAATGACAGTCCGGTGTATACGCGATATTGGAGAACCGAATCCGAAGTGCTAAATCCTCCGGGAGCTGCAGCATCTGTCGCGCGTCCACGCCATGTTCGCTCTTCCTCCGTCTCCGGCATGTCCAGCATTAAGCGCACTCAGAATGTCGCAGTCAAAGCCACTGCTCAACGGCTTGCTAAAGTGATGGCCTCCCAAGCTGCCACCGGCAATGACGATGATGAGCAAGAAGACAGTGATGATCTCAGGTTCCGATTCGCTCCTCAGCCTCTATCTAGAACTGCCTCCAGTCCTCCAAGCTGCCACCGGCAATGACTATGATGAGCAAGAAGACCGTGCTACTTGGGTCTCAGCCGCAGAAGGCTTCCCACTTGACACATGTAGAGGGGGAAAGTTTTTGCAGCAGATTATTTGTGGGCTAGGTCAAAATTGGTCAAAAAAGGTGGTGGGCCTCCTCAACTACAAGCCATGGATCCAATTTCTACATGGATCTGTTATTTCAGCCCATTATTCTGGCCCAAATAAGAGCTAAGTACCCCAAATTTCATCCTATTTATACACTTAAAATATTTATTAAGTGATAGTAATATAATTATTACTGTTATTAATTATATTATTTCCACCACCATTATGGCGGGTTAAAAACCCCCGAGGTGGTGAAGACCATTATGAGGGATTAAAATTTCCCGAGGTCGCTAATGATGCATTATTATTAGCGTTATTATTTTTATCACCGGCATTAAACCGGGTCAAAAATCCCCAAAGTGGTGGACCCGGGCTCTAGCCTACCGAACATCTTTATTTGATGATTCGAATTATATTTAGGTCCATCGACCTACCCTAGCCACCTTTATTTGGTGACTCGGGCATCTAGAATTGAGAGCCGCTACCGGCCGCACATGGCATTATGCCCGAGAGCGGTAAACGGTACACCTCGTTCTCTGAGACGCTAATCGCGTCGCCCAAAAGCCGTTGCCATGAACAACGCACCTATCTCTTTGGAAAGATAGATCGGAGCTCTAAAGATTTTTATCCTACTTCATTTACAATGCATTAATTAAAAGTTACGGATTAACCATATATTCACAAATGTTTCTGATTTCACACCGAACTCGTGTAGAATTTGATGCGATCATATATTTCTCTATTTTGTGCCGTTGAAAGCGTTTAATATCTCGTTGGAAAGATCTTTACGAGTTCTAAAATTTTCTACAGGCTCCGGTTTCAAAATATCAAGGGATGATTGCCTAATTACTAAAATACATTGTATTTACGCTAAAAGTGCTCTATTTTCGCTGAAAACGCTAAATCATAGAGATAAGGCTATGTATTTGTGACACTCATATCTAGCAGTGTGTTTGTCCGTTTGGAGCGTATTATATCTCGTTGTAAAGATAGATCGGAGATCTAAAGCTATTGTTCCAACTTAATTTACAATGCATTAATTAAAAGTTACAGATTAACCATATATTGACAAATGTTTCTGATTTCACTCCGAACTGGTGTAGAATTTGATGCGATCATATCTTGCTCTATTTTGTGCCGTTGAAAGCGTTTAATATCTCGTTGGAAAGTTCTTACCGAGTTCTAAAACATGTCTTCAGGCGCTGGTTTACATATCAAGGGACGATTGCCTAATTACTAAAATACACTGTATTCACGCTAAAAGTGCTCTATTTTTGCTGAAAACGCTAAATCAAAAAGATAAGGCTAAGTATTAATGACACTCATATCTTGCTGTGTGTTTATCCGTTTCGAGCGTATTATATCTCGTTGGAAAGATAGATCGGAGCTCTAAAGCTATTGTTCCAACTTCATTTACAATGCATTAATTAAAAGTTACAGATTAATCATATATTCACAAATGTTTCTGATTTCACTCCGAACTCGTGTAAAATTAAATGCGATCATAAATTGCTCTATTTTGTGATGTTGAAAGCATTTAATATCTCGTTGAAAGATCTTACCGAGTTCTAAAACTTGTCTTCAGGCTCTGGTTTCAGAATATCAAGGGATGATTGCCTAGTTACTAAAATACACTGTATTTACGCTAAAATTGCTATATTTTTGCTGAAAACGCTAAATCATAGAGATAAGGCTAAGTATTTGTGACACTCAAATCTTGCTGTGGGTTTATCCGTTTGGAGCGTATTATATCTCTTTGGAAAGATAGATCGGAGCTCTAAAGTTTTTTATCCAACTTCATTTACAATGCATTAATTAAAAGTTACGGATTAACCATATATTCACAAATGTTTCTGATTTCACACCGAACTCGTGTAGAATTTGATGCGATCATATCTTTCTCTATTTTGTGCCGTTGAAAGCGTTTAATATCTCGTTGGAAAGATCTTTACGAGTTCTAAAATTTTCTACAGGCTCCGGTTTCAAAATATCAAGGGATGATTGCCTAATTACTAAAATACATTGTATTTACGCTAAAAGTGCTCTATTTTCGCTGAAAACGCTAAATCATAGAGATAAAGCTATGTATTTGTGACACTCATATCTAGCTGTGTGTTTGTCCGTTTGGAGCGTATTATATCTCGTTGTAAAGATAGATCGGAGCTCTAAAGCTATTTTTCCAACTTAATTTACAATTCATTAATTAAAAGTTACAGATTAACCATATATTGACAAATGTTTCTGATTTCACTCCGAACTGGTGTAGAATTTGATGCGAACATATCTTGCTCTATTTTGTGCCGTTGAAAGCGTTTAATATCTCGTTGGAACGATCTTACCGAGTTCTAAAACTTGTCTTGTGGCACTGGTTTCAAAATATCAAGGGATGATTGCCTAATTACTAAATTGCACTGTATTTACGCTAAAAGTGCTCTATTTTCTCTGAAAACGCTAAATTATAGAGATAAGCCTACGTATTTGTGACACTCATATATTGCTGTGTGTTTATCCGTTTGGAGCGTATTATATCTCGTTGGAAAGATAGATCGGGGCTCTAAATCTATTTTCCAACTTCATTTACAATGGATTAAATAAAAGTTACAGATTAACCATATATTCCCAAATGTTTCTGATTTCACTCCGAACTGGTGTAGAATATGATGCGATCATATCTTGCTCTATTTTGTGCCGTTGTAAGCGTTTTTTATCTCGTTGGAGAGATGTTACCGAGTTCTAAAACTTGTCTTCAGGCGCTGGTTTCAAAATATCAAGGGATGATTGCGTAATTACTAAAATACATTGTATTTACGCTAAAAGTGCTCTATTTTCGCTGAAAATGCTGAATCATAGAGATAAGGCTAAGTATTTGTGACACTCATATCTTGCTGTGTGTTTATCCGTTGGGAGCGTATTATATCTCGTTGGAAAGATAGATCGGAGCTCTAAAGCTATTGTTCCAACTTCATTTACAATGCATTAATTAAAAGTTACAGATTAACCATATATTCCCAAATGTTTCTGATTTCACTCTGAACTCGTGTAGAATGTGATGCGATCATATCTTGCTCTATTTTGTGCCGTTGAAAGCGTGTAATATCTCGTTGGAAAGATCCTACCGAGTTCTAAAACTTGTATTTAGGCTCTGGTTTCAGAATATCAAGAGATGATTGTCTAATTACTAAAATACACTGTATTTACGCTAAAAGTGCTCTATTTTCGCTGAAAACGCTAAATCATAGAGATAAGGCTAAGTATTTGTGACACTCATATCTTGCTGTGTGTTTATCCGTTTGGAGAGTATTATATCTCGTTGGAAAGATAGATCGGAGCTCTAAAGCTATTGTTCCAACTTCATTTACAATGCATTAATTAAAAGTTACAGATTAACCATATATTCACAAATGTTTCTGATTTTACTCCGAACTCGTGTAGAATTTGATGCGATCATATCTTGCTCTATTTTGTGCCGTTGAAAGCGTTGAATATCTCGTTGGAACGATCATACCTAGTTCTAAAACTTGTCTTCTGGCGTTGGTTTCAAAATATCAAGGGATGATTGCTTAATTACTAAAATACACTGAATTTACGCTAAAAGTGCTCTATTTTCGCTGAAAACGCTAAATCAAAGAGATAAGGCTAAGTATTTGTGACACTCATATCTTGCTGTGTGTTTATCCGTTTGGAGCGTATTATATCTCGTTGGAAAGATAGATCGGAGCTCTAAAGCTTTTGTTCCAACTTAATTTACAATTCATTAATTAAGAGTTACAGATTAACCATATATTGACAAATGTTTCCGATTTCACTCCGAACTCGTGTAGAATTTTATTCGATCATATCTTGCTCCATTTTGTGCCGTTGAAAGCGTTTACTATCTCGTTGGAAATCTCTTACCGAGTTCTAAAAATTGTCTTCAGGTGCTGGTTACAAAATATCGAGGGAGGATTTCCGAATTACTAAAATACACTGCATTTACGCTAAAAGTACTCTATTTTCGCTGAAAACGCAAAATCATAGAGATAAGGCTAAGTATTTGTGACACTCATATATTCCTGTGTGTTTATCCGTTTCGAGCGTATTATATCTCGTTGGAAAGATAGATCGGAGCTCTAAAGCTATTTTTCCAACTTAATTTATAATGCATTAATTAAAAGTTACAGATTAACCATATATTCACAAATGTTTCTGATTTCACTCTGAACTCGTGTAGAATTTGATGCGATCATATCTTGCTCTATTTTGTGCCGTTGAAAGCGTTTAATATCTCGTTAGAAAGATCTTAATGAGTTATAAAACTTGTCTTCAGGCGCTGGTTTCAAAATATCAAGGGATGACTGCCTAATTACTAAAATACACTGTATTTACGCTAAAAGTGCTCTATTTTCGCTGAAAACGCTAAATCATAGAGATAAGGCTAAGTATTTGTGTCACTCATATCTTGCTGTGTGTTTATCCGTTTGGATCGTATTATATCTCGTTGGAAAGATAGATCGGAGCTATAAAGCTATTGTTCCAACTTAATTTATAATGCATTAATTAAAAGTTACAGATTAACCATATATTCACAAATGTTTCTGATTTCACTCCGAACTCGTGTAGAATCAGAGCAAGATATGATCGCATCAAATTCTACACCAGTTCGGAGTGAAATCAGAAACATTTGTCAATATATGGTTAATCTGTAACTTTTAATTAATGCATTGTAAATTAAGTCGGAACAATAGCTTTAGAGCTCCGATCTATCTTTACAACGAGATATAATACGCTCCAAACGGACAAACACACAGCTAGATATGAGTGTCACAAATACATAGCCTTATCTCTATGATTTAGCGTTTACAGCGAAAATAGAGCACTTTTAGCGTAAATACAATGTATTTTAGTAATTAGGCAATCATCCCTTGATATTTTGAAACCGGAGCCTGTAGAAAATTTTAGAACTCGTAAAGATCTTTCCAACGAGATATTAAACGCTTTCAACGGCACAAAATAGAGAAAGATATGATCGCATCAAATTCTACACGAGTTCGGTGTGAAATCAGAAACATTTGTGAATATATGGTTAATCCGTAACTTTTAATTAATGCATTGTAAATGAAGTTGGATAAAAATCTTTAGAGCTCCGATCTATCTTTCCAAAGAGATATAATACGCTCCAAACGGATAAACCCACAGCAAGATTTGAGTGTCACAAATACTTAGCCTTATCTCTATGATTTAGCGTTTTCAGCAAAAATAGAGCACTTTTAGCGTAAATACAGTGTATTTTAGTAACTAGGCAATCATCCCTTGATATTCTGAAACCAGAGCCTGAAGACAAATTTTAGAACTCGGTAAGATCTTTCAACGAGATATTAAATGCTTTCAACATCACAAAATAGAGCAATTTATGATCGCATTTAATTTTACACGAGTTCGGAGTGAAATCAGAAACATTTGTGAATATATGGTTAATCTGTAACTTTTAATTAATGCATTGTAAATGAAGTTGGAACAATAGCTTTAGAGCTCCGA
>CAMAPE010000071.1:1725000-1730000 GCA_945859875.1 Cuscuta europaea | reverse complement strand
ACAAAGGTGGAGCTTGGAAAGGAAGGGGATTACAAACTACATTTGATGCATGTGGGCCACGTGAAGGAGAAGATGACAAGACTTGATAACTATCTTGATATTGATGGCAAAGCAACGAGGGATGGCATTACATTTACAAGAGCATGTTTGTTGTCTCTCCCGGGAGTTAGAACCACGGAGGAAGGGTATAACTTCTCTTACCCTTTTATGCTTAAAATTTACCCTCTTTTCCTTGATAGGTACAAAGGGTGTGATAACTATAGAGAATGGGTTCAACAACAAAGGGAAAGGAGTGAAGGTTTCATGAAGAGGAGGAAGGGGAAGGATAAACATTTTTAATGTTTATAGCTTCTTGGAATGTAAGGGGGCTGAATAAGGCCTCAAAACAAAATACTTTGCTTAATTTCATTCGGGTAAATAAGGTACGCTTCTTTTGCCTCCTAGAAACAAAGATGTCTATTTTAACTTTTGAAAGATTTATGAGAATTAGACTTCCAAATTGGGCTTTTATAACTAACTTTGGTCATATTGAGGGGGGTAGAATTGCTATAATATGGGATACTTCTTTAGTTGATGGAGTGATTATGGAGGTTGATAAACAACATATTCACTCTCGGATTACATGTAAAACTTCTCAACTAAGTTTCTATGTAACTTGTGTTTATGCTTTGTATACGGTTAGGGAAACAAGGGAATTGTGGCATCATGTCTATGGTATTGGGAAAAATACCCTTGCTCCATGGACTGTTTTAGGTGATTTCAATAGTGTGTGTAACCCGGATGAGAGGAGGGGTTCTGCTCCACCTTCGGCTTACCTCACCAATGATCTTAGAACTATGAAACTTCAAACTAATTTGAATGATGCCCCTTCTACCGGGGAGTTTTTCACTTGGTATAGAGGGTCCATTTGGGCTAAACTGGATAGGGTTTTGATTAACCCGTTTTGGAGTGCAATAAATGTTTCATGCCAAGCACATTTCTTTGAAATGGAACCGGAGTTTGATCATGTGGCAACTTTGGTCACGGTTGGAAAAAGAAAAAACGAAGGTACAAAGCCATTTAAGTTCTTTAATATGTGGATGAAACATGATCATTTTAAGAGTATTTTGGAAGAGGTTTGGCTTAGAAATGTTAGTGGTACAGCTCAGTACAAACTTGCTAGAAAACTGAAACTGTTGAAACAACCACTTAAACAATTGAATAAGAATGAGTTTAGTCATATAACTGCTAGAGCAAAGGAGTCTAATAAGGAGTATAAGAGGGTCTACCAGCTTGCCCTTTTAGCTCCGTTAGATGATGCTCTAAAAGATGAACTTGTTGTTGCTAAGAAAAGAGCATTATTCCTAAAAGAGGCAGAAGAATCTTATCTTAAACAAAAAGCAAAAGTTGTGCACTTGATACAATCTGATAGGTGTACAAGGTATTTCCATTCAATTGTCAAGAAAAAGAATGCACAAAATACTATTGCATCTCTTAAATTGGCAGATGGCTCCTTTACACAATCTTTGGATCAACTTGCAAATGAATTTGTTAACTTCTTTAAAAATTTGTTTGGAACAAATGTCCCTTCTGTTGATTATGACTCTGAAGTTATTTCATCTGGTTTGACTTTGCATCAAGTGAATGTAGAAAGCCTCATAAGTCCTATTACAGATTTGGAAATCAAACAAGCTCTTTTTGATATTGGAAATGATAAAGCTCCTGGTCCTGATGGTTTTTCATCAGCCTTCTTCAAAAATAATTGGAGTTTGGTTGGGGAGGACCTGTGTGAGGCAGTAAAAGAGTTCTTTGTCTCGGGAACCATGCTTAAACAGGTAAATCACACTGTTGTAGCCCTGATTCCTAAGACAAAACACTCTCCTACTGTATCGGATTTTAGACCTATATCATGCACAAATGTGACTTACAAAATTATTACAAAGATCCTAGCATCTCGGCTTTGTCCTTTTTTGCCTGGTATAATCCATCCATCACAAGGGGCCTTTGTGGATGGTAGATTGATGGTTGATAATATCTTCCTTGCTCAAGAGGTAGTGAAGGGATATACCAGAAAGAGAGTTACACCGAGGTGCATGATTAAAGTGGACCTAAGAAAAGCCTATGACACGGTTTCTTGGAATTTTTTAGAAAATGTTTTGAGAGACATTGGGGTTCCTATGTTGTTTGTCAAATGGATAATGGAATGCATTACAACCTCGTCCTTTTCTATTTCCATCAATGGGGTTCTCCATGGATGGTTTGAAGGGAGGAGGGGACTTAGACAAGGGGATCCCATGTCTCCATTACTATTTGTGTTATGTTTGGAGTATTTCTCTAGGATGATTGACCTAAGGACAAATTCTCCTTGTTTTAAATATCATCCTCTATGCTCCCAACAAAAGATTTCACATCTAGCTTATGCGGATGACTTGATTTTATTTTCTAAAGGGGATCGCAAATCTATTAAGATATTGGTGGAAGCATTGGAGGACTTTGGCCATGTCTCGGGACTAAAGGTTAATCATGATAAGTCTAATATTTTCTTGGGGGGTAACGTTGCTAACGCTCTACCCCATATCCTTGAAATGGTAGACTTCCAACAAGGCCAATTCCCGGTTAGATACTTGGGTATCCCTTTAGCCCCTTTGAAAATTTCTGTGGCCCAATTCTCTCCTCTGATTGACACGGTTACTGACTATATTAATGCTTGGAATACAAAGTCTCTTTCTTATGCAGGGAATCTTGAGTTGATAAGATCAGTCATGCAAGGGGTTCAATCTTTCTGGTTGGGTATCTTCCCGGTACCAAAAGCTATACTGGACAGAATTGTAGGTCTTTGCCGTGTATTTCTTTGGGGGGGTAAATTCTCTAAAGTTGCTTGGGATGATGTATGTCTCCCAAAGGATGAGGGGGGGTTGGGCATTAAAGATGCTAAAATCTGGAATCATGCCCTACTCTCCCGAACTTTGTGGAATATACACTCTAAACAAGACACATTATGGGTAAGGTGGGTTCATGGGGTCTACCTCCATGGGAGGGATGTGTGGACTTTTGTTCCACGCAATAGGGACTCACAATTAATGAAAAGGTTGGCCTTGATCCGAGATAATATTGTCTCTAAGTTTCATACATTTGATATGGCTTTAACTTTTCTTAATAAGAGTTCGGTGAATGGTAAGCTTGATACGTCTAAAGTGTATGATTTATTGAGAACAAAAGCTTCACCTCAAGTATGGATGGCCTTCATTTGGAAACCATACATACCTCCCAAGTTCTCTTTCATAATGTGGTTAGCCTTGCGGAATAGACTACCCACTTATGATAACTTGGGATTTCTTAATATAACTAATGAATGTCCTTTTTGCAAGGGTGAACCGGAGACGGTGTCACACCTTTTCTTTAGTTGTAACTTTGCAGGTCAGGTATGGAGGAAAATCAAGCTTTGGCTTGGAATCAAACGGGAGATGAATACTTTAAAGAGTGCGATTAAATGGATTAAAGAAGAGCATAATGGTGCAAATGTCAAAGCAAAGGCCATACGAGTTGCATTGTGCTACACGGTGTATTGGATTTGGAGAGTGAGGAACTCAATCAGATTTGATGATGCAACGGCAAATATTGATGATATGGTGGCACGAATTAAGTACATGGTGTACAAAATCTTATACTTTTTGTATCCAGTGCATATGATTACTTTCTAAAACACTGGCTGGTTGGCACCCATTTTTGGTCATAGATGCATGACGGTTTTTGGGGTGATTAACTAATCTTTGGATTAGTTATTGTTTTGTAGGGTTGAGGTATCCATTTAAGGTGGATATTCTTGTAGTTTTTTTGAGTTTTGGAGGTATCCTTTATGTGGGATGCCGTTGGGTAGGTTTTGTAACTTTGTACATATGGTGTACATAAACACTTTGGATATATATATATTTACATGTTATCCAAAAAAAAATTGAAACCAGCGCCTGAAGACAAGTTTTAGAACTCGGTATGATATTTCCAACGAGATATTAAACGCTTTGAACGGCACAAAATAGAGCAAGATATGATCGCATCAAATTCTACACGAGTTCGGAGTGAAATCAGAAACATTTGTGAATATATCGTTAATCTATAATTTTAATTAATGCATTGTAAATGAAGTTGGAACAATAGTTTTAGAGCTCCGATCTATCTTTCCAACGAGATATATTACGCTCTAAACGTATAAACACATAACAAGATATGAGTGTCACAAATACTTAGCCTTATCTCTATGATTTAGCGTTTTCAGCGAAAATAGAGCACTTTTAGCGTAAATAAAGTGTATTTTATTAATTCGGAAACCATCCCTCGATATTTTGTAACCAGAACCTGAAGACAATTTTTAGAACTCGGTAAGATCTTTCCAACGAGATATTAAACGCTTTCAACGGCACAAAATAGAGAAAGATATGATCGAATCAAATTCTACACGAGTTCGGAGTGAAATCAGAAACATTTGTCAATATATGGTTAATCTGTAACTTTTAATTAATGAATTGTAAATTAAGTTGGAACAATAGCTTTAGAGCTGCGATCTATCTTTCCAACGAGACATAATACGCTCCAAACGGATAAACACACAGCAAGATATGAGTGTCACAAATACTTAGCCTTATCTCTATGATTTAGCGTTTTCAACGAAAATAGAGCACTTTTAGCGTAAATACAGTGTATTTTAGTAATTTGGCAATCATCCCTTGATATTTTTAAACCAGCGCCTGAAGACAAGTTTTAGAACTCGGAAATATGTTTCCAACGAGATATAAAACGCTTGCAACGGCACAAAATAGAGCAAGATATGATCGCATCAAATTCTACACGAGTTCGGAGTAAAATCAGAAACATTTGTGAATATATGGTTAATCTGTAACTTTTAATTAATGCATTGTAAATGAAGTTGGAACAATAGCTTTAGAGCTCCGATCTATCTTTCAAACGAGATATAATACTCTCCAAACGGATAAACACACAGCAAGATATGAGTGTCACAAATACTT
>CAMAPE010000071.1:1672500-1720000 GCA_945859875.1 Cuscuta europaea | reverse complement strand
ATTCTACACGAGTTCGGAGTTAAATCAGAAACATTTGTGAATATATGGTTAATCTGTAACTTTTAATTAATGCATTGTAAATGAAGTTGGAACAATAGCTTTAGATCTCCAATCTATCTTTCCAACGAGATATAATACGCTCCAAACGGATAAACACACAGCAGGATATGAGTGTCACAAATACTTAGCCTTATCTCTATGATTTACCGTTTTCAGAGAAAATAGAGCACTTTTAGCGTAAATACAGTGTATTTTAGTAATTAGGCAGTCATTCCTTGATATTTTGAAACCAGCGCCTGAAGACAAGTTTTAGAACTCATTCAGATCTTTCCAACGAGATATTAAACGCTTTCAACGGCACAAAATAGAGCAAGATATGATCGCATCAAATTCTACACGAGTTCAGAGGGAAATCAGAAACATTTGTGAATATATGGTTAATCTTTAACTTTTAATTAATGCATTGTAAATGAAGTTGGAACAATAGCTTTCGAGCTTCGATCTATCTTTCCAACTAGATATAATACGCTCCAAATGGATAAACACACAGCAAGATATGAGTGTCACAAATACTTAGCCTTATCTCTAAGATTTAGCGTTTTCAGCGAAAATAGAGCACTTTTAGCGTAAATACAGTGTATTTTAGTAATTAGGAAATCATCCCTTGATATTTTGAAACCAGCGCCTGAAGACAAGTTTTAGAACTCGGTATGATATTTCCAACGAGATATTAAACGCTTTGAACGGCACAAAATAGAGCAAGATATGATCGCATCAAATTCTACACGAGTTCGGAGTGAAATCAGAAACATTTGTGAATATATTGTTAATCTGTAACATTTAATTAATGCATTGTAAATGAAGTTGGAACTATAGCTTTAGAGCTCCGATCTATGTTTCCAACGAGATATAATACGATCCAAACGGATAAACACACAGCAAGATATGAGTGTCACAAATACTTAGCCTTATCTCTATGATTTAGCGTTTTCAGCGAAAATAGAGCACTTTTAGCGTAAATACAGTGTATTTTAGTAATTAGGCAATCATCCCTTCATATTCTGAAACCAGAGCCTGAAGACAAGTTTTAGAACTCGGTAAGATCTTTCCAACGAGATATTAAACGCTTTCAACGGCAAATAATAGAGCATGATATGATCGCATCACATTCTACACGAGTTCGGAGTGAAATCAGAAACATTTGTGAACATATGGTTAATCTGTAACTTTTAATTAATGCATTGTAAATGAAGTTGGAACAATAGCTTTAGAGCTCCGATCAATCTTTCCAACGAGATATAATATGATCCAAACGGATAAACACAGAGCAAGATATGAGTGTAACAAATACTTAGCCTTATCTCTATGATTTAGCGTTTTTAGCGAAAATAGAGCACTTTTAGCGTAAATACAGTGTATTTTAGTAATTAGGAAATCATCCCTTGATATTTTGAAACCAGCGCCTGAAGACACGTTTTAGAACAAAGTAAGATCTTTCCATCGAGATATTATACGCTTTCAACGGCACAAAATAGAGAAAGATATGATCGCATCAAATTCTACACGAGTTCGGAGTGAAATCAGAAACATTTGTGAATATATGGTCAATCTGTAACTTTTAATTAATGCATTGTAAATGGAGTTCGAACAATAGCTTTAGAGATCCAATCTATCTTTCCAACGAGATATAATACGCTCCAAACGGATAAACACACAGCAAGATATGAGTGTCACAAATAATTAGCCTTATCTCAATGATTTAGCGTTTTCAGCGATAATAGAGCACTTTTAGCATAAATACAGTGTATTTTAGTAATTAGGCAATCATCCCTTCATATTCTGAAACCAGAGCCTGAAGACAAGTTTTAGAACTCGGTAGGATCTTTCCAACGAGATATTAAACGCTTTCAACGGCACAAAATAGAGCATGATATGATCGCATGACATTCTACACGAGTTCGGAGTGAAATCAGAAACATTTGTGAATATATGGTTAATCTGTAACTTTTAATTAATTCATTGTAAATGAAGTTGGAACAATAGCTTTAGATCTCCGATCTATCTTTCCAACGAGATATAATACGCTCCAAACGGATAAACACACAGCAGGATATGAGTGTCACAAATACTTAGCCTTATCTCTATGATTTAGCGTTTTCAGCGAAAATAGAGCACTTTTAGCGTAAATACAGTGTATTTTAGTAATTAGGTAATTATCCCTTGCTATTTTGAAACCAGAGCCTGAAGACAAGTTTTAGAACTCGGTAATAGCTTTCCAACGAGATAGTAAAGGCTTTCAACGGCACAAATTAGAGCAAGATATGATCGTATAAAATTCTACACGACTTCGGAGTGAAATCAGAAACATTTGTGAATATATGGTTATTCTGTAACTTTTAATTAATGCACTGTAAATGAAGTTGGAACAATAGCTTTAGAGATCCGATCTATCTTTCCAACGAGATATAATAAGCTCCAAATGGATAAACACACAGTAAGATACGAGTGTCAGAAATACTTAGCCTTATCTCTATGATTTACCGTTTTCAGAGAAAATAGAGCACTTTTAGCGTAAATACAGTGTATTTTAGTAATTAGGCAGTCATTCCTTGATATTTTGAAACCAGCGCCTGACGACAAGTTTTAGAACTCATTCGGATCTTTCCAACGAGATATTAAACGCTTTAAACGGAACAAAATAGAGCAAGATATGATCGCATCAAATTCTACACGAGTTCAGAGGGAAATCAGAAACATTTGTGAATATATGGTTAATCTTTAACTTTTAATTAATGCATTGTAAATGAAGTTGGAACAATAGCTTTCGAGCTTCGATCTATCTTTCCAACTAGATAATATACGCTCCAAATGGATAAACACACAGCAAGATATGAGTGTCACAAATACTTAGCCTTATCTCTAAGATTTAGCGTTTTCAGCGAAAATAGAGCACTTTTAGCGTAAATACAGTGTATTTTAGTAATTAGGCAATCATCCCTTGATATTTTAAAACCAGCGCCTGAAGACAAGTTTTAGAACTCGGTATGATATTTCCAACGAGATATTAAACGCTTTGAACGGCACAAAATAGAGCAAGATATGATCGCATCAAATTCTACACGAGTTCGGAGTGAAATCAGAAACATTTGTGAATATATTGTTAATCTGCAACATTTAATTAATGCATTGTAAATGAAGTTGGAACAATAGCTTTAGAGCTCCGATCTATCTTTCCAACGAGATATAATACGATCCAAACGGATAAACACACAGCAAGATATGAGTGTGACAAATAATTAGCCTTATCTCTATGATTTAGCGTTTTCAGCGAAAATAGAGCACTTTTAGCGTAAATACAGTGTATTTTAGTAATTAGGCAATCATCCCTTCATATTCTGAAACCAGAGCCTGAAGACAAGTTTTAGAACTCGGTAAGATCTTTCCAACGAGATATTAAACGCTTTCAACGCCAAATAATAGAGCATGATATGATCGCATCACATTCTACACGAGTTCGGAGTGAAATCAGAAACATTTGTGAACATATGGTTAATCTGTAACTTTTAATTAATGCATTGTAAATTTAGTTGGAACAATAGCTTTAGAGCTCCGATCAATCTTTCCAACGAGATATAATATGATCCAAACGGATAAACACAGAGCAAGATATGAGTGTCACAAATACTTAGCCTTATCTCTATGATTTAGCGTTTTTAGCGAAAATAGAGCACTTTTAGCGTAAATACAGTGTATTTTAGTAATTTAGAAATCATCCCTTGATATTTTGAAACCAGCGCCTGAAGACACGTTTTAGAACAAAGTAAGATCTTTCCATCGAGATATTAAACGCTTTCAACGGCACAAAATAGAGCAAGATATGATCGCATCAATTTCTACACGAGTTCGGAGTAAAATCAGAAACATTTGTGAATATATGGTCAATCTGTAACTTTTAATTAATGCATTATAAATGGAGTTGGAACAATAGCTTTAGAGATCCAATCTATCTTTCCAACGAGATATAATACGCTCCAAACGGATAAACACACAGCAAGATATGAGTGTCACAAATAATTAGCCTTATCTCTATGATTTAGCGTTTTCAGCGAAAATAGAGCACTTTTAGCGTAAATACAGTGTATTTTAGTAATTAGGCAATCATCCCTTCATATTCTGAAACCAGAGCCTGAAGACAAGTTTTAGAACTCGGTAGGATCTTTCCAACGAGATATTAAACGCTTTCAACGGCATAAAATAGAGCATGATATGATCGCATGACATTCTACACGAGTTCGGAGTGAAATCAGAAACATTTGTGAATATATGGTTAATCTGTAACTTTTAATTAATGCATTGTAAATGAAGTTGGAACAATAGCTTTAGATCTCCGATCTATCTTTCCAACGAGATATAATACGCTCCAAACGGATAAACACACAGCAGGATATGAGTGTCACAAATACTTAGCCTTATCTCTATGATTTAGCGTTTTCAGCGAAAATAGAGCACTTTTAGCGTAAATACAGTGTATTTTAGTAATTAGGTAATTATCCCTTGCTATTTTGAAACCAGAGCCTGAAGACAAGTTTTAGAACTCGGTAATAGCTTTCCAACGAGATAGTAAAGGTTTTCAACGGAACAAATTAGAGCAAGATATGATCGTATAAAATTCTACACGACTTCGGAGTGAAATCAGAAACATTTGTGAATATATGGTTATTCTGTAACTTTTAATTAATGCACTGTAAATGAAGTTGGAACAATAGCTTTAGAGATCCGATCTATCTTTCCAACGAGATATAATAAGCTCCAAATATATAAACACACAGCAAGATACGAGTGTCAGAAATACTTAGCCTTATCTCTATGATTTACCGTTTTCAGAGAAAATAGAGCACTTTTAGCGTAAATACAGTGTATTTTAGTAATTAGGCAGTCATCCCTTGATAGTTTGAAACCAGCGCCTGAAGACAAGTTTTAGAACTCATTCAGATCTTTCCAACGAGATATTAAACGCTTTCGAAGGCACAAAATAGAGCAAGATATGATCGCATCAAATTCTACACGAGTTCAGAGTGAAATCAGAAACATTTGTGAATATATGGTTAATATATAACTTTTAATTAATGCATTGTAAATGAAGTTGGAACAATAGCTTTCGAGCTTCGATCTATCTTTCCAACTAGATATAATACGCTCCAAATGGATAAACACACAGCAAGATATGAGTGTCACAAATACTTAGCCTTATCTCTAAGATTTAGCGTTTTCAGCGAAAATAGAGCACTTTTAGCGTAAATACAGTGTATTTTAGTAATTAGGCAATCCTCCCTTGATATTTTGAAACCAGCGCCTGAAGACAAGTTTTAGAACTCGGTATGATATTTCCAACGAGATATTAAATGCTCTGAACGGCACAAAATAGAGCAAGATATGATCGCATCAAATTCTACACGAGTTCGGAGTGAAATCAGAAACATTTGTGAATATATTGTTAATCTGTAACATTTAATTAATGCATTGTAAATGAAGTTGGAACAATAGCTTTAGAGCTCCGATCTATCTTTCCAACGAGATATAATACGATCCAAACGGATAAACACACAGCAAGATATGAGTGTCACAAATACTTAGCCTTATCTCTATGATTTAGCGTTTTCAGCGAAAATAGAGCACTTTTAGCGTAAATACAGTGTATTTTAGTAATTAGGCAATCATCCCTTCATATTCTGAAACCAGAGCCTGAAGACAAGTTTTAGAACTCGGTAAGATCTTTCCAACGAGATATTAAACGCTTTCAACGGCAAATAATAGAGCATGATATGATCGCATCACATTCTACACGAGTTCAGAGTGAAATCAGAAACATTTGTGAATATATGGTATATCTGTAACTTTTCATTAATGCATTGTAAATGAAGTTGGAAGAATAGCTTTAAATCTCCGATCTATCTTTCCAGCGAGATATAATACGCTCCAAACGGATAAACACACAGCAAGATATGAGTGTCACAAATACTTAGCCTTATCTCTATGATTTAGCGTTTTCAACGAAAATAGAGCACTTTTAGCGTAAATACAGTTTATTTTAGTAATTAGGCAATTAGCCCTTGCTATTTTGAAACCAGCGCCTGAAGACAAGTTTTAGAACTCGGTAAGATCTTTCGACCGAGATATTAAAGGCTTTCAACGGCACAAATTAGAGCAAGATATGATCGTATAAAATTCTTCACGACTTCGGAGTGAAATCAGAAACATTTGTGAATATATGGTTAATCTGTAACTTTTAATTAATGCATTGTAAATGAAGTTGGAACAATAGCTTTAGAGCTCCGATCTATCTTTCCAACGAGATATAATAAGATCCAAATGGATAAACACACAGCAAGATACGAGTGTCAGAAATACTTAGCCTTATCTCTATGATTTACCGTTTTCAGAGAAAATAGAGCACTTTTAGCGTAAACACAGTGTAATTTAGTAATTAGGCAGTCATCCCTTGATATTTTGAAACCAGCGCCTGAAGACAAGTTTTAGAACTCATTAAGATCTTTCCAACGAGATATTAAACGCTTTCAACGGCACAAAACAGAGCAAGATATGATCGCATCAAATTCTACACGAGTTCAGAGTGAAATCAGAAACATTTGTGAATATATCGTTAATCTGTAACTTTTAATTAATGCATTGTAAATGAAGTTGGAACAATAGCTTTAGATCTCCGATCTATCTTTCCAACGAGATATAATACGCTCCAAACGGATAAACACACAGCAAGATATGAGTGTCACAAATACTTAGCCTTATCTCTATGATTTAGCGTTTTCAGCGAAAATAGAGCACTTTTAGCGTAAATACAGTGTAGTTTAGTAATTAGGCAATTATCCCTTGCTATTTTCAAACCAGCGCCTGAAGACAAGTTTTAGAACTCGGTAAGATCTTTCAACCGAGATATTAAAGGCTTTCAATGGCACAAATTAGAGCAAGATATGATCGTATAAAATTCTACACGACTTCGGAGTGAAATCAGAAACATTTGTGAATATATGGTTAATCTGTAAGATTTAATTAATGCATTGTAAATGAAGTTGGAACAATAGATTTAGAGCTCCGATCTATCTTTCCAACGAGATATAATAAAATCCAAATGGATAAACACACAGCAAGATACGAGTGTCAGAAATACTTAGCCTTATCTCTATGATTTACCGTTTTCAGAGAAAATAGAGCACTTTTAGCGCAAATACAGTGTATTTTAGTAATTAGGCAGTCATTCCTTGATATTTTGAAACCAGCGCCTGAAGACAAGTTTTAGAACTCATTAAGATATTTCCAACGAGATATTAAACGCTTTCAACGGCACAAAATAGAGCAAGATATGATCGCATCAAATTCTACACGAGTTCAGAGTGAAATCAGAAACATTTGTGAATATATGGTTAATCTGTAACTTCTAATTAATGCATTGTAAATGAAGTTGGAACAATAGCTTTCGAGCCCCGATCTATCTTTCCAACGAGATATAATACGCTCCAAATGGATAAACACACAGCAAGATATGAGTGTCACAAATACTTAGCCTTATCTCTAAGATTTATCGTTTTCAGCGAAAATAGAGCACTTTTAGCGTAAATACATTGTATTTTAGTAATTAGGCACTCATCCCTTGATATTTTGAAACCATCGCCTGAAGAGAAGTTTTAGAACTCGGTATGATATTTCCAACGAGATATTAAACGCTTTGAACGGCACAAAATAGAGCAAGATATGATCGCATCAAATTCTACACGAGTTCGGAGTGAAATCAGAAACCTTTGTGAATATATCGTTAATCTGTAACTTTTAATTAATGCATTGTAAATGAAGTTGGAACAATAGTTTTAGAGCTCCGATCTATCTTTCCAACGAGATATATTACGTTCCAAACGGATAAACACACAACAAGATATGAGTGTCACAAATATTTAGCCTTATCTCTATCATTTAGCGTTTTCAGCGAAAATAGAGCACTTTTAGCGTAAATAAAGTGTATTTTAGTAATTAGGCAGTCATCCCTTGATATTTTGAAACCAGCGCCTGAAGACAAGTTTTAGAACTCGGTAAGATCTTTCCAACGAGATATTAAACGCTTTCAACGGCACAAAATAGAGTAAGATATGATCGCATCAAATTCTACACGAGTTCAGAGTGAAATTAAAAACATTTGTGAATATATGGTTAATCTGTAACTTTTAATTAATGCATTGTAAATGAAGTTGGAACAATAGCTTTCGAGCCCTGTTGGAGATATTTTATTGTGAATCAAGTTGGTCATAGATTAGCTTTATATTTAATCCTTGTATTTAAATAGTGCATAAATTAGATAGAAATCAGGCCAAGTGTTAGGCCCATTTAAACAGGCCAAAAGCCTGTTACGCCTTACCTAAACCTCGCCTATAAAAAGGGAGCCGAGGTTTAGGAAAAGGTTGAACGTCGTACTTATTATTTCATAGCCTTACGCTTATCATTCTGCTGTACGTTCCACGGTTTATCAAAGAAGGTTTTACGGTGATTCATTCTGTTTCATCTTTACGTTTAATCTTCCTTTGTTAGATCGATTATTCATTGCTGTTACAGAAACAGGGACTAACAATTGGCATCAGAGCCGATCGAGAACGATCAGAAGAACTCCTGCAGAATACTCTGTTTTTGTTAACGTAGTTCATTCTGTCGATTTTTTGCTCTGTAATTTTGTTTCCTGTTCAAAAATTGTAAAAGTTACAATCTGTTCCTGAGGCTAGGAGGGGTACTGCTGTTCCCTTGTGCATTGTATTCTGAACCCATTGTTGTACTAAACTGACCGTTCGAGAAAATTGATCAAAAGATTTTCAGAGGCAGAATCTCGAAAAATCAGATGTCGAGATCTGAATATCGAAATCTCAGATTTCGATAAAGGAGGCCCGATATCGAGATTTGGGCTCGAGATTAAGGATCTCGAGATTTGGGATCTCGAGATTTCAAATTTCGAGATGCTGATCTCGAGATTTGAAATGTCGAGAAGTTAATCTCTCGAAATCTTAATCTGATGAGTCAAATGTCGAGACCAGATGTCGAAACCTTTTCTCGAAATCAAGATTTCGAAATCCAAGATGTCGAAATCCTCAATGTCGAAATCTTTCAACCTGTAAAAATCAGATAATCAAAATCTGAAGATAGTTTCCTGTAGAGTTGAATGTCGAGATCTTCTGGTAAAGTTTTCAGCTCGAAAAACGTAGCAGAACCTGTGAAGAAATAGGATATCGAGAAGCCTATCTCGAGATATCTCGAAAACAAAAATTGCGTAAAACACAAACTGAAGTATACCCTTTGATCGCTTTGAAAAGGCGATTCCAAAGGTGTAACTTTTACAACTTTTGAACAAGAAACAAAATTACAGAGCAAAAAATCGACAGAATGAACTAAGTTAATGAAAACAGAGTATTCTGCAGGAGTTCTTCTGATCGTTCTCGATCGGCTCTGATACCAATTGTTAGTCCCTGTTTCTTTAACAACAATGAATAATCGATCTAACAAAGGAAGATTAAACGTAAAGATGAACACAGAATGAATCACCGTAAAACCTTCTTTGATAAACCGTGGAACGTACAGCAGAATGATATAAGCGTAAGGCTATGAATAATAAGTACGACGTTCAACCTTTTCCTAAACCTCGGCTCCCTTTTTATTGGCGAGGTTTAGGTTAGGCGAAACAGGCTTTTGGCCTGTTTAAATGGGCCTAACACTTGGCCTGATTTCTATCTAATTTATGCACTATTTAAATACAAGGATTAAATATAAAGCTAATATATGACCAACTTGATTCACAATTAATTATCTCCAACAGGAGCTCTAAAGCTATTGTTCCAAATTAATTTACAATGCATTAATCAAAAGTTACAGATTAACGATATATTCACAAATGTTTCTGATTTCACTCCGAACTCGTGTAGAATTTGATGCGATCATATCTTGCTCTATTTTGTGCCGTTGAAAGCGTTTAATATCTCGTTGGAAATATCATACCGAGTTCTAAAACTTTTCTTCAGGCGTTGGTTTCAAAACATCAATGGATCATTGCCTAATTACTAAAATACACTGTATTTACGCTAAAAGTGATCTATTTTCACTGAAAACGCTAAATCATGGAGATAAGGCTAAGTATTTGTGACACTCATATCTTGCTGTGTGTTTATCCATTTGGAGCGTATTATATCTCGTTGGAAAGATAGATCGGGGCTTGTTAGTCCCTGTTTCTGTAACAGCAATGAATAATCGATCTAACAAAGGAAGATTAAACGTAAAGATGAAACAGAATGAATCACCGTAAAACCTTCTTTGATAAACCGTGGAACGTACAGCAGAATGATAAGCGTAAGGCTATGAAATAATAAGTACGACGTTCAACCTTTTCCTAAACCTCGGCTCCCTTTTTATAGGCGAGGTTTAGGTTAGGCGTAACAGGCTTTTGGCCTGTTTAAATGGGCCTAACACTTGGCCTGATTTCTATCTAATTTATGCACTATTTAAATACAAGGATTAAATATAAAGCTAATCTATGACCAACTTGATTCACAATAAAATATCTCCAACAATCTCCCCCTTTGTGATCAAGTGTCATTCTCTTATTGCTTCTGTGATTTGAAGTAGTGCTTCCTTAATCCAAGTGCATGTTCATACTGTCTTAGCATATTTCTCTTTTCGAGGCGATCGTCAATGGCCTTTAAAATTGTCTCCATAGTAGCGTGTTCCTTTTGAACATAAGACGATGCCTCTTGAAGATTTTCTTCCAGCTTTGCCTTCATCTGTAGAATCTGCTCTCTGATTATCTTCAGTGTTCCGTCGCAGTATTTCTCGATTTCACTGACTACCATCAGACGCTTTTTGTTCTTGTGGTTCAGGTAGGTGACTGCTGGCGGTTTGAAGAAGATGTGATAGGCTGGGAAATCTTCAAGTTCTTGACCATATAGTTTTGGCTTTGTCAGATTTGTCTTCTTCAAATTGCATTCAATAGCCATTTGTAGGTCATGTGAGGAGTGTACTCGGATTTGTCTAAGGATGAATCTCTTGATAGCTGCGAGGCCTTCGCTGTATACTATGTTTTGCCTTACTGGAAGGTATCTGTAGGCCATGAGCATTTGATAGATGTCATCCGGTTTCAGCATGATGAAGTCGTTCTCTTGACAAGTGAATTCGCTCCCATCGGTGCGTTGAAGTCTGAAAGTGTAAAATGTTACTCCATGATAGTCTTCAGCTTTCACTTGCAGAATTTGATGAATCGGGAGAATATTTGACTTCAGATCTTGTTCCATCAGTTCTCTCTGTGTACCGGTTGACCTTTGCAGCAACATGTGCAGATGACCTCCAGCCTGTTTTCCTTTTAAGTGTGTAAGGCCTCTTAGCTTCAGTTCGTTCAGTGGCTTGACTTTGTCTGGTCTACGCCAGATATGCTCTCTGATTTCTTCTTGGAAGGGGGCTTTGATTCGAACGTTGTCCCAGGGTTTCTCTGTCTTGGGAAGTCTTCCCGCTGATTGTCTTACGACTGATTCAAGAGCTTTCTGGGATTCCTTGTAGTTCTCCCCTTCCTTACGTTCATCGTCCTCGAGCCTAATGATATCTTCAGAGCATTTGTTTATAAGCTCTCGTAGCCAATAGTTCCTTTGCATGTCCTCTTGCTCGGCTTCAACCCGGAGATCATCCCATTCTGTCCATTTTCTCGGCCATTTGTCGTATATCACCGCCTCCTCCAGTGCATCATGAATGTCTTTGCCTGGGGGGATGTATGGAACTCTTTGCTGCTTTTGAGGCGGTGATTGTTCCTTGGTAGCTCTGCCGGGTTCACTTGGATTGCCCGTTGACATCAGCTTAGAACTAGGTTCCAACTGATGGCCTGATGTGAAGGATGTACCAGTGGTAGCATCATCAGGACTTCCATCCCCTCCTCGAACAGTATCTCTGGGAGATATGCCTCGTGATGTTTTGTCTAGCTCGACCACGCTAGAGAGATAGGCTTGGTTTTGGCAAGGGGATGGTGGTGGTTGGTTGATGATAGTCTCAGGTTGTTCGGTTTGGGGGATATGAGTGGTAGAGGCACCTTGCTCGAGTATCCGTGGCCTCTTGTTCTCCCCCTCATGAGGTTCCGGATCATCGGGATCCTCATGTGAACGTTTGCGACCACGGGGACTTTCACGGCAGGTGCCCTTGGTGTCCGGATTAGCGAGAAGGGCAGTAAGGACGCCTTGCTGGTAGGGAGTGAGGTCAGTGTGGGGTATGTTTAGGAGATGATCCAGCAAGATCGATGCCAGGACTTCGAAGGGTTGTGATAGTAGTTCGATGGGAGGTGTGGTCGGGTGTGGGGATGATACTTGTTCTGTATCATGGGTTCCCCGAGAAGAGATAGGGCTATGGACTTTGGTGGAGGTGACGGATATGACTGGAGAGGTTTGAGTTTTGGTGTGAGAAGGTGATGGGTGTGGTTCAGGCTGGCTGTGTTCACTATGCACTGCCGGGGTGGTCTTGGATTCTTGTGCCCAAACGGTAAATGCTTGTTGCACCCATGGCTTAATGGTGGAATCCAAGAAACGGTGCATAAGAACGGTGACGTCTTCGGTAGTGAGGTGTTCAGTTACAGGGGTTGTAACTGTTGTCACAGCATCAGTGAAGAGAGCTGATGTGTGGCCTGCATTCAATGATGGAGTCATTGTGAGCGTAGCAGGGCTTCCGACCTTCATCGTTGGTACTCTGGTCGTTGCTTCCAGGGTGCGTGCACCTGTATGTGCGGTGAATAGTGTAGGTGTCCTAGAAAAATTAGAAAATGTAGGGAGTGTGACACCTAGACTCGATGTGCTCAAGGAAGTGGTGGTGACCTCGGGCTGTTGGCCACTAGTTCGCTCGACTGGTTCGGAGGGAACCAGAGAGGTGGGTGAGTCCCGTTGTTTTGAAACAATAGCCTGTTGGGAGGCTATCGAGTGGCTGGGAGACGACTGTGCTTGCGCAGTTGAGCCAGATGCTGCGACTTCTACCCGGGAACCGAAAAGATCGGCTCCTGCACTTAAAGATTCAGCTCGGCTTATATTAATGAAGGGTTGACAATCAGCGAAGATATGCATTTCGTCCTCGTCTACAAGGTGTCTTTTGACGAGGCGTCGCTTCTTGGAGTTGAGTGACTGTGGAGCATCATTTTTTGCTTTGATGCGCTGCTCCCTGATGATGCCAGTAGCACTTTCTATTTTGTGACTGGCCGCCGTGGTTTTGATGACGAGCTCTTTGGGGCGTGTAGCAATAATGGGAGCTGCATCCTCAGCGGTGATTTTCTTCGGAGGAGATTCAATAGGCAGCTTACCCTTTTTGATGAGAGCGAAAGTGTGGTCCACATCGTCAACATCATCGTCATCATCATCATTATCATCATCGTTGTCACCTCTGGCCACGCTATCGGAAGCCTCGTCGTCAGTCTCTTTGTTGGCCGAACTGAGCGAGTCATCAGCAGATTCCTCAGCGTTCGTCGGTTTGCCCTCAGTTGTCCGAGTCCTCTCGCGAGATTCATCGGACTCTCCTTCATCGGGCCGACGTGCCACTAGCTTTTGTGGCTTTGGGGCGCTCTTGGGACCCTTACTTACTCTCGGTTTAGTCCCCTGGGTAGGTCCAGATGGGTTTTTCTGAACCATAGGGACTGTTCTCTCAAGGTTTTCTTTGTATGCGATGATGATTGGATTTGACTGATTTGCTAGGTTAAGCAGAGCATCCGGAATCCGCAGTCCCTGAGCTGCTTTCTTATCAGCTTTGAAGTATTGGAGCTTTGGAGCTGTGAAGTGCGGTTCATCAATACGTCTGGGAATGGATGTGTTTGCGGTCATGCAGTCGAGGATGATCAGCCCCAATATGCGATGCCGTGGAAGACGCAGAGTATTTGCTTGTTGCATTTGTCCAGTCCGGCATGTTTTGGAGAGAGGCACTTGTTGACTAGCCCGAATAAGCTCTTCCAGGGACGATAAAGGTATGCTCCATTGAAGTTTGACAATTTTGGTAGTAGAGAGTCATAACCCAGAGCCGCGACATCTTTGAGAAGATCCGGAATAGAGGGAAGAGGATCGTAGCTGTCATGTTCGGGGAGCGCCAGTGTAGAGCGTAGAGTTGCTGGAGTCAAGACAATCCTCATGTTGTTGAGCTTTGTGAGGATTTTAGTGCGGTCTTTTGTGGACTCGGTGCGCATATGTCCCCATACTTGTTGGAGGTAGATTTCTGGCACCGCCTTTGATTTGTGGAAGGCGGTCCAGAGATAGTGCCGCTTCAGAATCCCGGGGATGACTGGATCCTGACACTTGAAGACAGTCAGATCCAGCTGGAAGTTGTTGTCCAGCACCTTGACCCACCTATCTTGTGGATAGATGGCGTCGTCAATGTTATGTCTCTTTTGTGTACCTGCCATTATGAGCTGTGGAAAAACGTGGGTCAGTGCAAAAGTCCATTTTTATTTTTGGTTTCCTGAAATTAGATGAACTGTCGTTTGGTTTGGTTCTCAAGAGTGGAGTGCAGGTGGTGGTCAAAATCGGCTAAGGCAAAAGCTCGAAAACCGTATCTCGAGGTTTAAATCTCGAGATCTCAATCTCGAGTTTTAAATCTCGAGATCTCAATCTCGAGTTTTAAATCTCGAGATCTCAATCTCGAGTTTTAAATCTCGAGATCTCAATCTCGAGTTTTAAATCTCGAGATCTCAATCTCGAGTTTTAAATCTCGAGATCTCAATCTCGAGTTTTAAATCTCGAGATCTCAATCTCGAGTTTTAAATCTCGAGATCTCAATCTCGAGTTTTAAATCTCGAGATCTCAATCTCGAGTTTTAAATCTCGAGATATCAATCTCGAGTTTTAATTCTCGAGATTTGAATCTCGAGTTTTAAATCTCGAGATCTCATCACGAAGTTCAAACGACGAGATCGAGATCCTGAGCTTTAAAACTAAAGAAATCGAGACGTTTTTCCTTTCGACCGAAGACGAAACCACCTGCAATCAACCAAAAACACATATAATCATAAAAACATAGTTCCGAGTTTCATCATTCATGTGCGAGATTTCGCAAGACAGAATCGAGTGTTCGTTATGTGTTTGTTTTCGAAAACCATGATGAAGTTTGTTGAAGACGTTAGACTACCTTAGTTCGGAAGGTGAGAAGAGGAAGATTGATTTTGGGAGTGAAGGATCTCGAGAACTCTAAGAAGCAGAGACGGGAATGAGAGAATGAAGAAACTTCAGGGTTCTCGGGAGCCTTTTATACGCGAAGATTTTGGGCTTTTTCGAAAAACGTGGTAGTTTGGCCTGAAAACAGAGATCAGGGTTTTTAAAAGGCTTTTTGAAAGATTTGGCCCTCGCAAAAAAATTCTCCCTCTCGATTTGGATACCCAAAAAAAAAACGCTCATATGCAGCACACACTTTGTACAGGATGCGACGCACACACACTATTTTTTGTTATTTTTGATTTTTCACACATACTCAACACATGCAACACACGCACACTATTTTTTGTTAATTTTCTGGTTTTCTCCCCCTCAACACATGCAACGCACACACACTATTTTTTGTTATTTTTCTGGTTTTCTCCCCCTCAACACATGCAACGCACACACACTATTTACAAATCCCACACACACACACTTTTTAGATCAGTGGAGACATAATTAAACGGGCTCGAGGTTCAACATGCCCAACTTGGAGACTAGGAACTGGAATCGTTTTTCATCCAATGCCTTAGTGAACAAGTCAGCCAGTTGAAGCTCTGAGCTTACAAAATACATGTCAATGTCTCCTTTCTCCACATGATCCTTGATGAAATGATAGCGCAGGTCGATGTGTTTGGTGCGGGAGTGATGAACTGGGTTGCTGGTGATGGCTATGGCGCTTTGAGAGTCACTGTAGATCGGGATATGGCGGAGTGTGTAACCGTAGTCCTTTAGCTGGGTCTTCATCCATAATATTTGTTAACAACAGCTAGCAGCCGCGACGTATTCTGCCTCGGCCGTAGATGTTGACACACAGTTCTGTTTCTTGGAAGACCAGCAGACTAACTTATCGCCCAAGAATTGGACAGCTCCCGATGTACTTTTGCGGTCCATCCGGCAACCAGCAAAGTCAGCATCCGAATATCCGACTAGGTCAAAACCTGAGTGCTTGGGATACCAAAGGCCTAGATTCACAGTGCCTTTGAGATTTTGGATGGTTCATTCTTGCTTAGAAAGCATGCATAGTGACATTCATTTGTTGTTGCTGATCTCGTTCGCACACCTTGACTTGGATCACCTATTATTTGTTCAACAGGATGTGCTTTTGTCCACTTCCTCTCATGAGCTAGAGGAGTTGGAGTAATTATTGGTTGATCTGAGTCCTGATATGAATTTGAAGGCTCTGGGGCAGCTGTGGTGTGTAGTGGAGATGATTCCGGACTTATGGCAAAGCCGTGATCATCCACACCTCTAGGATTGGTTTGAGGGGTTGAGGGTGTGGATGGTACGTCATCTGGTCCTGTGAGGAGCGGAATCTCTGCTGTTGGAGTTGATGTTGACTCTGGAATGTATGCAGAAGGTGGAGTTTGTGAGTTCTCGTAAAAGTTTCTGAAGAGAGAGTCGAGAATCACATCGTCGTGTTCGGTGTTTGTTTCAGCTTTATCAGAAGCTATTGGTACAGCAGTGGATGGATCGGTCTGGAGATGTTCAATAGCGAAGTCTGCCATTTCATAGAATGTAACGTTTACACTCTCGATGACAGTCCGCTTGTCTCTAAGATAGACTCTGTAAGCTTTGGATTGCAATGAGTAGCCATTGAACACGCCTTCTCTGGCTTTGGGATCCAGCTTACTTCTCTCTGTCTGATCATTGAGTATGAAGCACTTGCAGCCAAAGACCTTGAGGAAAGAAATATCAGGAGTTTTATTGAATAGGATCTCATATGGAGTCTTGTCGAAGCGCTTGTGGATGAAGGTTCTGTTCTGAGTGAAGCACGCGGTATTGATTGCCTCTGCCCACATGAAGTGAGGCAGTCTTGATTGGATTAACATGGTGCGTGCTGCTTCAACAAGGGTTCTGTTCTTTCTCTCAACAACTCCGTTCTGCTGGGGAGTTTTAGCTGCTGCAAATTGCTGAGTGATACCGAGTGATTCATAGAACTCAGTGAGAGTCTGATTTTTGAACTCGGTACCATTGTCAGTTCTAACAATTCGAACACTGTGTTGTAGCAGTTTCTGGATCGTTCTGATAAAGGTCATAACGTTTTCTGCAGCTTCGTCTTTTGATCGGAGAAATTTCGTCCATGTATACCTAGAGAAGTCATCAACGATCACCAGAGTGTATTTGCGACCATTGATGCTTTGTACTCTCATAGGTCCACACAGATCCATGTGTATTAGCTGCAATTGATGAGTAGATGAGGGTTCAGTTTTTGACTTGTGGGAGCTTCGCGTCATTTTGCCCATCTTGCAGGCACTACAATGATTTTCAGCGGAAGACTTTAGCAGAGGAAGCCCCTTGACAAGTTTCTTGGAGGACAAGGTTGATAGATGTTTGAAGTTCATATGGGAGAGACGTCTGTGCCATAGGTTGTTTTGTTCAGTTGAAGCTTTGGACAGTAGACTGATGGAAGTGGTGGATTGGACGCTTTTCAGATCAATAGTGTACAGATTTGATGTTCTGTTACACGTTAATAATGTATTTCCTGTGCTGTCAAGAACACAACATTGTTTTGCAAAGAACCTCACTTCCATCCCGCTGTCACAGAATTGTCCAATGCTCAGTAAGTTGTGTTTGAGCCCTTTGACGAATGAAACATCTTTTATTGTGACACTGGCACAGACGACGTCCCCATACCCAAGGATAGGAGATGAGGCGTCATTTCCGAATCTAACATTGCCTCCGTAGCAGTTGGTGTAGTTGCTCAAAAGGTGCTTTATGCCGGTCATGTGGGTTGAGCATCCTGAGTCTAAGTGCCACACATGCCCGTCCTGCAAAACAATCAAATAAGATCAGGTACCCAACTTGGAGTGGGTCCTTCCTTATTATCAAGAAACACCTTTTTAAAACTTGCTTTGAGCAGTGATCCAAGGTCAGCTGCTCTTTCAACAAAAGATCTATCTTCGATGGGCTTTCCAATTGCCAGATCTGCTTTTGCAGTGTGTCTGGTTTTTGGAGTCCACCTAGCACTTTCCATTTTGGTGGGTCTGATGTTGTGAACCCACCTTTCCATTTTAGTCCTTGTGGGTCTAAGTTTGGGGACCCACCTTTCAGTTGCAGTTCTGATGGGTCCTTGATTTGAACCCCACCTATCAGTTTTAGTTATGATGGGTCTACGATTGGGAACCCACCTATCAGTTTTAGTTATGATGGGTCTACGATTGGGAACCCACCTATCAGTTTTAGTTTGGATGGGTTTTTGTTTGTGGACCCACCTATTCGATTCGGGTTTGGTAGGTCTCATCTTGGGGACCCACTTTTTAGTTTCAGTTTTGACGGGTCTTATCTTGGGGACCCATCTTTTCGGTTTAAGTTCAGGAGGAGAGTAGACAGGAGCTGTGTGATTGAACGGTTGTTTCTTGAGTTTGGTTTTGAAAATCTCCTCCTTAGAAAGCCGATTAACATGTTTCCTAGAATGAACTCTAAGAGCATATTTCATATCTGGAATACAAAACGTTCCCTTAGAAGTTTCTTTCTTGGTTTCCTGTTCAGGTTTAAGCTTTCTAGAGGGCTTAGATTTAACAACATTCACATCACATTCATAATTATGGGGATCTGGAACAGAATAACCATAAGCATCACTTGTATTATAAATAGAGCGTTGTCTAGAGGATGTCTCAGAAATATTCAGCTTGGGACTCAAGACTGAACTACTAGAAGTTTGCTTAGTCGAAAAAGAATTACAATTAACTTTGGAATAAAAAATAGAACTAGATCTAGGGCTGGCACTTTTCTCAAAAACTTTCTTTTTGCCTTCTGCGATTTCCTTCCTCTTTTTCCTCCACTCATTCTTCTCTTCTCCTTCCTTATTCACTTCATTCCCTGTAAACAAAGGAGAAGAGAGATGAGTGGACGAACCTTTAAAAGCATTGTTTTTCTCATGTGAGGTGTGTGAGCTGTCAGGCTTGGTCGTAGATAGATCTGTTTTAGCATGAAACTGTTCACTCAAATCATTAAATTTTTGGAGAAGTTCCTGCCAGTTGCGCTCAAAACCTTTCTTTTCAGTTTCAAATCTCTCTCTCTCTCGTTATCAAGGGTTTTCTGTAGGTTTTTGAGCTTTTGAGCCATGGGAAAAATACATGGTTCCTCGCCAGTTTTAGCAATACCTACTCTCAGGGGAGGGTCTAGAGGATGTCCTATGTGAGGAATATCTTTGGCATAAGGGTCTAGGCATTCACTAAAGCAGGAAGTAGGTTTTTCTTTTGAAAGTTGTTTTTCATTTACAGAGGGATAATCACAAGAAATCGCAGGTTTTGGTTTCTTTCTCTTTTCTTCTTCTGCTTCAGCATAATCTTCATCACTTCGAAATTACATTTTCTCACCAAACCCTAGTCCCATGTAATCTTTGTTATAGATTTGAAGGCAATTAACTTTCTTAAGATTACGTGGGTTAGTTATGCCCAGTCCTGTCTTAGCATTGTAGAATCGGTCATCCTTTTGTTTGTTGTTAAGCAGAAAAACAGTTTGTTCAGATTGACCTCTTCTAGCAGCTAGATCTTCTAGTTCT
The DNA here is from genome assembly GCA_945859875.1 of Cuscuta europaea. Classification (NCBI taxonomy): domain Eukaryota; kingdom Viridiplantae; phylum Streptophyta; class Magnoliopsida; order Solanales; family Convolvulaceae; genus Cuscuta; species Cuscuta europaea. The sequence continues at coordinate 1,700,264 of CAMAPE010000071.1, read as the reverse complement.
TTTACTTTATTTAAAAGCGTTCTTCTTTTGTTATGCAAAAAATCGCATTCAGCCTTAGCTGTGCTTTTTTCCCGTTCGCTGTCTTCAAATTTCTTAGTTAATTCAGCTATCTTAAGTTCAAAGCTATCAAAATCTGAAGACACCTTTTTGACTTGATCTTTTGCGATTTCAAGTTGAATACTTAAGGAAGACTTTTGGTCTAGATTCTGTTTCAGAACTCTATGATTATTGTCTAGTCTCTCCTTTAGTTCTTTGATTTGATTGTCCTTTTCAAGTAAGGACTGCATTTGATTATTTAAAGAAGTATGAGCGGTACTTACAGAGCTTGTTGAGCAGTTGCCTTCGGGGATCGCAGCATCACCCTTTATTTCATCTCCCTCCACTCGTGCCATAAGAGCATAGTTGTCTTCCTCTTCCTCCTCCTCAAAAGAATCTTCTGCCCAGTTCTCATTTTCAGCAATCATGGCAGAGGTTTCTTCTTCTTTTTGCACCATTAGCATTTTCTGCTTATTCCATAGCATCTTCTGCTTGTAGAAGTTAGCGTCTTTCCTTTTTGGGAGGCGACAGTCTTTGATCACATGTCCAGGCTTGCCGCAATTATAGCATTTAGGAGCTTCTTCTGCCGATGATGCCTTCCTAGAAGATCCTTGATCATGGTTCTTCTGCTTGTAGTTTGAGGAGGAAGTTCTCAGTCTGTTGGAGGAGGTGTTCTTCTTCGCAAATCTTTTGGCCAGCATTGCCATCTTCTTCTGTAAGTCTGCTAGCTCAGCCTCTAGATCAGATTTGTCATCGTCACTCTCATCATCATCTGATTCAACCACCACCTTCTTCTTTTTCTTCTTTAGTGAAGTGGTTGACCTTCTAGGCTGAGCATCCATTACAAGAGCTAAGGGGTTTGTGGTGTGATGATCCTCAGCGCATGCAACCTCGTTGACGAATTGCTTCAGATGTTCATAGAGTGTGCAGAGGTCAATTTCGTCCAGATCTATCCGTGATCTGACATCCTTCACTGTCTTTTCCCAAGCAGGATGCAGGCTGGATAAGAATCTAATATTTAGTTCCAGATTGGACCTGAATACTTTGATTTTTCTGAGTAAATTTACCAGTTGAACAAGTCTATTGTAAGTCTCATTCAATGGTTCTCCTGGTCCTGCTTTGAAGGAGTCATAAGCGATGAGAATATTTGACAGGTCTGGGCATAACCAACCCGCGTAATCTTAAGAAAGTTAATTGCCTTCAATTCTATAACAAAGATTACATGGGACTAGGGTTTGGCGAGAAAATGTATTTTCGAAGTGATGAAGATTATGCTGAAGCAGAAGAAGAAAAGAGAAAGAAACCAAAACCTACAATTTCTTGTGATTATCCCTCTGTAAATGAAAAACAACTTTCAGAAGAAAAACCGACTTCCTGCTTTAGTGAATGCCTAGACCCCTATGCTAAAGATATTCCTCACATAGGACACCCTCTAGACCCTCCCCCGAGAGTAGGTATTGCTAAAACTGGTGAGGAACCATGTATTTTTCCAATGGCTCAAAAGCTCAAAAACCTACAGAAAACTCTTGATAAAGAGAGAGAGAGATTTGAAACTGAAAGGAAAGGTTTTGAGCGCAACTGGCAGGAACTTCTTCAAAAATTTAATGATTTGAGTGAGCAGTTTCATGCTAAATCAGACTCTTCTACGACCAAGCCTGACAGCTCACACACCTCACATGAGAAAAACAATGCTTTTAAAGGTTCGTCCACTCATCTCTCTTCTCCTTTGTTTACAGGGAATGAAGTGAATAAGGAAGGAGAAGAGAAGAATGAGTGGAGGAAAAAGAGGAAGGAAATCGCAGAAGGCAAAAAGAAAGTTTTTGAGAAAAGTGCCAGCCCTAGATCTAGTTCAATATTTTACTCAAAAGTTAATTGTAATTCTCTCTACAAAGCAAACTTGTAACAGTTCAGTCTTGAGTCCCAAGCTGAATATTTCTGAGACATCTTCTAGACAAAGTTCTATTTATAATACAAGTGTTGCTTATGGTTATTCTGTTCCAGATCCCCATAATTATGAATGTGATATGAATGTTGTTAAATCCAAGCCTTCCAGAAAGCTTAAACCTGAAAAGGTAACCAAGAAAGAAACTACTAAGGGAACGTTTTGTATTCCAGATATGAAATACGCCCTAAGAGTTCATTCTAGGAAACATGTTAATCGGCTTTCTAAGGAGGAGATTTTCAAAACCAAACTCAAAAAACAACCATTCAATCACAAAGCTCCTGTCTACTCTCCTCCTGAACCCAAACCGAAAAGATGGGTCCCCAAGATAAGCCCCGTCAAAACTGAAACTGAAAAGTGGGTCCCCAAGATGAGACCTACCAAACCTGAATCGAATAGGTGGGTCCACAAACGAAGACCCATCCAAACTAAAACTGAAAGGTGGGTTCCCAATCGTAGACCCATCATAACTAAAACTGATAGGTGGGGTCCAAATCAAGGACCCATCAGAACTACAACTGAAAAGTGGGTCCCCAAACTTAGACCCACAAGGACTAAAATGGAAAGGTGGATTCACAACATCAGACCCACCAAAATGGAAAGTGCTAGATGGACTCCAAAAACCAGACACACTACAAAAGCAGATCTGGCAATTGGAAAGCCCATCGAAGATAGATCTTTTGTTGAAAGAGCAGCTGACCTTGGATCACTGCTCAAAGCAAGTTTTAAAAAGGTGTTTCTTGATAATAAGGAAGGACCCACTCCAAGTTGGGTACCTGATCTTATTTGATTGTTTTGCAGGACGGTCATGTGTGGCACTTAGACTCAGGATGCTCAACCCACATGACCGGAATAAAGCACCTTTTGAGCAACTACACCAACTGCTACGGAGGCAATGTCAGATTCGGGAATGACGCCTCATCTCCTATCCTTGGGTATGGGGACGTCGTCTGTGCCAGTGTCACAATAAAAGATGTTTCATTCGTCAAAGGGCTCAAACACAACTTACTGAGCATTGGACAATTCTGTGACAGCGGGATGGAAGTGAGGTTCTTTGCAAAACAATGTTGTGTTCTTGACAGCACAGGAAATACATTATTAACGTGTTACAGAACATCAAATCTGTACACTATTGATCTGAAAAACGTCCAATCCACCACTTCCATCTGTCTGCTGTCCAAAGCTTCAACTGAACAGAACAACCTATGGCACAGACGTCTCTCCCATCTGAACTTCAAACATCTATCAACCTTGTCCTCCAAGAAACTTGTCAAGGGGCTTCCTCTGCTAAAGTCTTCCGCTGAAAATCATTGTAGTGCCTGCAACATGGGCAAAATGACGCGAAGCTCCCACAAGTCAAAAACTGAACCTTCATCTACTTATCAGTTGCAGCTAATACACATGGATCTGTGTGGACCTATGAGAGTACAAAGCATCAACGGTCGCAAATACACTCTGGTGATCGTTGATGACTTCTCCAGGTATACATGGACAAAATTTCTTCGATCAAAAGACGAAGCTGCGGAAATCATTATGACCTTTATCAGAACGATCCAGAAACTGCTACAGCACAGTGTTCGAATTGTCAGAACTGACAATGGTACCGAGTTCAAAAATCAGACTCTCACTGAGTTCTATGAATCACTCGGTATCACTCAGCAATTTGCAGCAGCTAAAACTCCCCAGCAGAACGGAGTTGTTGAGAGAAAGAACAGAACCCTCGTTGAAGCAGCACGCACCATGTTAATCCAATCAAGACTGCCTCACTTCATGTGGGCAGAGGCAATCAATACCGCGTGCTTCACTCAGAACAGAACCTTCATCCACAAGCGCTTCGACAAGACTCCATATGAGATCCTATTCAACAAAACTCCTGATATTTCTTTCCTCAAGGTTTTTGGCTGCAAGTGCTTCATACTCAATGATCGGACAGAGAGAAGTAAGCTGGATCCCAAAGCCAGAGAAGGCGTGTTCATTGGCTACTCACTGCAATCCAAAGCTTACAGAGTCTATCTCAGAGACAAGCGGACTGTCATCGAGAGTGTAAACGTTACATTCTATGAAATGGCAGACTTTGCTATTGAACATCTCCAGACTGATCCATCCACTGCTGTACCAGTAGCTTCTGATAAAGCTGAACCAAACACCGAACATGACGATGTGATTCTCGACTCTCTCTTCAGAAACTTTTACGAGAACTCACAATCTCCACCTCCTGCATACACTCCAGAGTCAACATCAACTCCAACAGCAGAGATTCCACTCCTCACAGGACCAGATGACGTACCATCCACACCCTCAACCCCTCAAACCAATCCAAGAGGTGTGGATGATCACGGTTTTGCCATAAGTCCGGAATCATCTCCACTACACACCACAGCTGCCCCAGAGCCTTCAAATTCATATCAGGACTCAGATCAACCAATAATTACTCCAACTCCTCTAGCTCATGAGAGGAAGTGGACAAGAGCACATCCTGTTGAACAAATAATAGGTGATCCAAGTCAAGGTGTGCGAACGAGATCAGCAACAACAAATGAATGTCACTATGCATGCTTTCTAAGCAAGAATGAACCATCCAAAGTCTCAGAGGCACTCGCTGATCCAGATTGGGTGATTGCCATGCAAGATGAGCTCAATCAATTTGACAGACTAGATGTATGGACACTCGTGCCTAAACCCCCTCAGAAAACCATCATTGGCACAAAATGGGTGTTCAAGAACAAGAAGGACGAAGAAGGCATAGTGATAAGGAACAAGGCACGACTGGTCGCTAAAGGATATAATCAACAAGAGGGCATAGACTATGATGAAACATTTGCACCCGTAGCAAGAATTGAAGCAATCCGCCTTTTTCTTGCGTACGCGGCCCACAAGAACTTTACTGTCTTTCAAATGGACGTCAAGACTGCCTTTCTGAATGGAGTCTTGGACGAAGAGGTCTATGTCGCTCAGCCCAAAGGATTCATAGATCCCAGGTATCCCGACCATGTGTACAAGCTGAAGAAAGCTCTGTATGGGTTAAAACAGGCACCAAGAGCTTGGTATGATGCCTTAACTGAATTTCTGGTTGATTCAGGTTTCTCAAAAGGGAAGATTGATACCACACTTTTCATCAAGCGACAGAAGTCTGACATCATCCTGATTCAGATCTATGTTGATGATATTATCTTCGCCTCCTCTAATCCACGCCTGTGCAAACACTTTGAGAAACTGATGAAAACCAAGTTCGAGATGAGCATGATGGGAGAACTGAATTTCTTCCTAGGCCTGCAAGTAAGACAACTCTCTGACGGCATTTTCATCAATCAGTCAAAGTATATTCTGGAAATGCTTAAGAGATTCAACATTGATGGCAAATCTTCCATGACGACCCCCATGTCCCCAAACAACAAACTGGACACAGACCCCTCCGGGAAGCCAGTTGATGCTACAAACTACAGGGCCATCATTGGATCTTTGCTATATCTCACATCAAGCAGGCCTGACATTGTCTTCTCCACATGCTTATGTGCACGCTTTCAGGCAAATCCGAAGGAATCCCATCTGACCGCTGTTCGAAGAATTCTGAGATACCTCAAAGGCACTGCGAATCTAGGCCTTTGGTATCCCAAGCACTCAGGTTTTGACCTAGTCGGATATTCGGATGGTGACTTTGCTGGTTGCCGGATGGACCGCAAAAGTACATCGGGAGCTGTCCAATTCTTGGGCGATAAGTTAGTCTGCTGGTCTTCCAAGAAACAGAACTGTGTGTCAACATCTACGGCCGAGGCAGAATACGTCGCGGCTGCTAGCTGTTGTTCACAAATTTTATGGATGAAGACCCAGCTAAAAGACTACGGTTACACACTCCGCCATATCCCGATCTACAGTGACTCTCAAAGCGCCATAGCCATCACCAGCAACCCGGTTCATCACTCCCGCACCAAACACATCGACCTGCGCTATCATTTCATCAAGGATCATGTCGAGAAAGGAGACATTGACATGTATTTTGTAAGCTCAGAGCTTCAACTAGCTGACTTGTTCACTAAGGCATTGGATGAAAAACGATTCCAGTTCCTAGTCTCCAAGTTGGGCATGTTGAACCTCGAGCCCGTTTAAATATGTCTCCACTGATCAAAAAAGTGTGTGTGTGTGTGGGACTTGTAAAAAGTGTGTGTGCGTTGCATGTGTTGAGGGGGAGAAAAACCAGAAAAATAACAAAAAAATAGTGTGTGTGCGTTGCATGTGTTGAGTGGGTGAAAAATCAAAAAGAACAAAAAATAGTGTGTGTGCGTTGCATTTGTACATCTTGTTCGTTGCATTTTTTTTGAGGGGGAGAAAAATTTTCACTGTTTGAGGGGGAGCTATTTTTCACTGATTAAGGGGGAGCTCTAAATCTTTTACTGTTTGGGCCTCGAAAATCTTTTAAAAAAAAGGGCACTGTGTGTCAGCCCAATCATTCGGGCTCAACTTTACGAAGGAGGTCCATATTTTTTTCTCGCGTATAAAAGCCTCGCAAAAGCCCTTCTCCTGCTTTCATTCTGATTTTCTCAAAGGCCAAAAGTTTTCGCAAAAGCAGAGCTCTCAGACCTTCCGTCTTCTTCCCAACCTTACGATCTCGCAATCCCCTTCTCTCTTTCTCGACTACCCTTTGAAGGTAGTTAACGTTCACAATCGCAAATCTCGAAAACGAAGGATCATCTCGAAAACCTGTTTTCTTTGTTCGTATTCGAAATCCTGAAAAAGAACGTTTGATTTCGCAAAAACCTTGAACTTTCTCTAAATCAAAATCAAATTAGGTTTTTTCGTTTGAATGTATGTCGAAATCGCTTACTATTATCTGCTATATCTTTGTTTTTACAGGTGAAAAATCTCTTCGAAATCGTCGGTTCATCTTCTCGAAATCGAGATCTCGAGATCTTCATCTCGACATCTTGATCTCGAGATTTGAATCTCGAAAATCAAGATCTCGAGATCTTCATCTCGACATCTTGATCTCGATATTTAAATCTCGAAATCAAGATCTCGAGATCTGCTTCTCGACATCTTGATCTCGAGATTTGAATCTCGAAATCAAGATCTCGAGATCTGCATCTCGACATCTTGATCTCGAAATTTGAATCTCGAAATCAAGATCTCGAGATTTGGATCTCGAAATCATAATCTCGAGATTCAAATCTCGAGATTTGGACTTAGAATTTTTTTCAAAACTCTACCTGCATAAACTTATCTGAAAAATAAATCAAACTCTTTCAATCAAATCAAACTATTGAATTTCATATGCTGACCCCCTGCTTCTACAGCTTCAAATGGCAGGAAACACTACAGCACAGCTCGATGATGCCATCTACTCCAAAGAGAAATGGATCAAGGTGCTGGACAACAATTTCCAGCTAGACCTGGCAGTCTTCGAGCCCGTTTGTAGCATGAAAATCGGCTGTTTTGGCTGATTCTGCTGAAATTTATGAAGTTCTGACTGAAGTGGCTGTTTTGGCTGATTCTGCTGATTCAATAAAAAAATATTTTAAAAATATATTTTATTAATAAATTAAAGAAAAAATTACATGTAAAAATAGATAAAATGGTCCTCTGCAGTAACTTCAGCCAATACAGCCAGAAAAGTAACTCCAACCTTACTTTTTCTGCTTATTACACAATTCAGCACACGAAAGTAAAAGTTACGTGTTTGGTGAAAAAGCTGGCTGATAAGCCTGATAAGCCGAAAAAAGAGGTCTCCAAACGGGCTCTTCAAGTGCCAGAATCCAATCATTCCGGCCATAATGAAAGGTCACTATCTCTGGCCTGCACTTCACAACGCCAAACCAGTGCCAGAGATATACCTACAACAGTTCTGGGGGCACATGCACACGGACTCATTGAAAGATCGTTCCAAGATCAAGACAAAGTTGAACGGCATGCGGGTGATTCTGACACCATCCACTCTACGGACTACTCTAGCGCTGCCAGTTCACGATACATATGATGCACTGCCAACCATCCCCGATCTGCTCAAAGACGTGGCATCCCTTGGCTACACATCACTACTGCCACAACTGTCAAATTTCAACGGTGCATATCTCCGTCACCCGTGGAAAAATCTTTTCGGGCTGGTGAACAAGTGCCTGTCGCCAAAGCATGCCGGATTCGACAAATGCAACAAGCAGATCCTGCTCATCTTCCATGGCATTGCCTTCAACAAGAACTATGACATGGCACAGCTCTTCTTCTCAGAGCTAATGGACCTGGTCAAGGCCAAAGAAAAGAATAGGCCAGGTACCATTCCGTACGCTAGGTGGCTTGGGTTGATCATCAACGACCTCATGGCAGAGCATTCAACAATCCCAAAACGCAGCTCCGATCCACATTTCAAAGCCCCAAAGCTGCAATACTTCAAAGCGGACAAAAACCCGACTTACGGTCTGAGGATTCCTGGGTTTCTGCTCAACCTTGTGAGATCTTCAAACCCAGCTATTCAACAATACAAGGAAGCAATCGAGAAGACCGTCCCTATGGTTCAGCAAAACCCAGTTGGACCTACCCAAGGGACAAAACCGAGTGTTGGTAAGGGTCCTACGAGAGCCCAAAAGCCACAGAAACCAGTGGCCGGTTTGCCCAATGAAGGGAAGTCTGACGACTCTCTAGAGACGAGTCAGGCGGCTGAGGGCACCGAGGAAGACGCTGAGGAAACGGCCAGTGAATCGTCTAGTGGAGCCCAAACAAACACTGACGACAAGGCCTCCGAGAGCGTGGGCACGGAGAGTGACAAATCAGACTCGGATGATGACAGTGATGACAATGATAGTGATGATGTGGAGCTCACATATGCACTAATCAGAAAAGGGAAGCTGCCCGTCGAATCTCCAAAGAAGAGAAGAATCACTGCTGAAAACGCAGCACCAATCATAGCTCGCAGACCTCAAGTCTTCACTATTAAAGAAACAGCTAAACCAAGAGCTGATCCGAGCGAGACTAATTGCTCAAAGGATGATTACGACGAGGCAGCTCACTTCATCAAGACATCAATCAACCAGGAAGAAGTTGTCATCCGAGAGACCAGGGCTAAGGTCAAAAATGACAAGGTTGCTAAGGCCAAGCCCCAGCCCCGAGCGAAAAAGAGTCTGTTTGATAAGGCAGACGAGCACATCTTTGCTGGCTGCGACTCCTTTATCCAGATAAGCCGAGCCGAATCCCTAAGCACAGGAGCCGATCTTTTCGGTTCCCGAGTAGAAGTCGCAGCATCTAGCTCAACTGCGCATGCACAGCCCTCTCCCAGCCACTCAATTGCCTCTCAAAAGGTTATTGTTTCAAAAGAACGGGATTCAACCCCCTCGCTGGTTCCTTCTGAATCAGTTGAGCATTCAATTGACCTATCTCCCAAGGTCAAAACCCCTTCTTCACTCACATCGAGTCTAGGTGTCACATTTCCCACATTTTCTTCTTTTTTTAGGACACCTACACTATTCACAGCACATACAGGTTCACTCACCCTGAACGCAACAACCAGAGCGCAAGCTATGACGGTTGGAAGCCCTGCTACGCCCATAATGGTTCCATCATTAAATGCAGGCCACACATCAGCAATCTTCACCGATGCTGTGTCAACAGTTACAACCCCCGTAACTGGTCACCCTACCTTTGAAGACGTAAACGTTCTACTAAATCGCTTCCTAGATTCCACCATTAAACCATGGGTGCAAGATGCAATGACCGCTCTAGCACAGGAATTTAGGACCACCCAAGCGGTTCGGTCTGAACAGACACCACCCCAACCTTCCCCTGAACCGTTCATCTCCCATACACAACCCATATCCTCCACCCCTCTATCCCACCAATCCATCAACCAAATCCCTATCCCTTCTATTTCTCGGGGAACCCAGAATACAGAACCAGTATTCTCCCCACACCCGACCACACCCTCCATCGATCTCTCCTCCCTATCCTTTGACACCCTAGCTTCGGCTTTGCTGAATAACCTCTTAAATACCCCAGAAGACGACCTCACTCTTCATCAGCAAGCCATACTAGAAGCTCTTCTTTCCTCACCCGAAACCAAGAGTACTTGCAAGGAGAGTCTTCGTGGTCGCAAACGTTCCCATGAGGACCCCGATGATTCGGATCCTCATGAGGGGGAGAACAAGCGACCTCGATCACTTGAGCAAACTGCTCCACCAAGCCAAACTCCACAGCCAATTCAACCTGAAACCTCAACAAACCAACAGCCACCATCCACAGCCAAACTCTCTAGCGTGGTCGAGCTAGAAATAACATCCCGAGGCGTATCTCCTAGAGATACCAACCGAGGAGGGGATGGAAGTCCTGATGATGATACCACTGGTACATCTTCTCCATCAGGCCATCAGTTGGAACCTAGTTCTAAGCTGATGTCAACGGGCAATCCTAGTGAACCCGGTAGTGCTACACAGGAACAATCACCGCCTAAACAAAGAACTCCATATATCTCCCCAGGCAAAGACATCCATGATGCACTGGAAGAGGCGGTGATATACGACAAATGGCCGAGAAAATGGACAGAATGGGATGATCTCCGGGTTGAAGCCGAGCAAGAGGACATGCAAAGAAACTGGTGGCTACGAGAGCTTATTAACAAATGCTCTGAAGATATCATTAGGCTCGAGGACGATGAACGCAAGGAAGGGGAGAACTACAAGGAATCCCAGAAAGCTCTTGAATCGGTCGTAAGACAATCAGCGGGAAGACTTCCCAAGACAGAGAAACCCTGGGACAACGTTCGAATCAAAGCCCCCTTCCAAGAAGAAATCAGAGAGCATATCTGGCGTAGACCAGACAAAGTCAAGCCACTGAACGAACTGAAGCTAAGAGGCCTTACACACTTGAAAGGAAAGCAGGCTGGAGGTCATCTGCATATGTTGCTGCAAAGGTCAACTGGTACACAGAGAGAACTAATGGAACAAGATCTGAAGTCGAATATTCTCTCGATTCATCAAATTCTACAAGTGAAGGCTGAAGACTATCATGGAGTAACATTCTACACTTTCAGACTTCAACGTACTGATGGAACCGAATTCACTTGTCAAGAGAACGACTTCATCATGCTGAAACCGGATGACATCTACCAAATGCTCATGGCCTACAGATACCTTCCAGTCAGGCAAAACATAGTATACAGCGAAGGCCTCGCAGCTATCAAGAGATTCATGCTTAGACAGATCCGAGTACACTCCTCACATGACCTACAAATGGCTATTGAATGCAATCTGAAGAAGACAAATCTGACAAAGCCAAAACTGTATGGTCCAGAACTTGAAGATTTCCCAGCCTATCACATCTTCTTCAAACCGCCAGCAGTCACCTACCTGAACCACAAGAACGAAAAGCGTCTGATGGTAGTCAGTGAAATCGAGAAATACTGCGACGGAACACTGAAGATAATCAGAGAGCAGATTCTACAGATGAAGGCAAAGCTGGAATAAAATCTTCAAGAGGCATTGTCTTATGTTCAAAAGGAACACTCTACTGTAGAGACAATTTTAAAGGCCATTGACGATCGCCTCGAAAAGAGAAATATGCTAAGACAGTATGAACATGCACTTGGATTGAGGAAACACTACTTCAAATCACAGAAGCAATAAGAGAATGACACTTGATCACAAAGGGGGAGATTGTTGGAGATAATTAATTGTGAATCAAGTTGGTCATAGATTAGCTTTATATTTAATCCTTGTATTTAAATAGTGCATAAATTAGATAGAAATCAGGCCAAATGTTAGGCCCATTTAAACAGGCCAAAAGCCTGTTTCGCCTAACCTAAACCTCGCCTATAAAAAGGGAGCCGAAGTTTAGGAAAAGGTTGAACGTCGTACTTATTATTCATAGCCTTACGCTTATATCATTCTGCTGTACGTTCCACGGTTTATCAAAGAAGGTTTTACGGTGATTCATTCTGTGTTCATCTTTACGTTTAATCTTCCTTTGTTAGATCGATTATTCATTGCTGTTAAAGAAACAGGGACTAACAGCTCCGATCTATCTTTCCAACGAGATATAATACGCTCCAAACGGGTAAACACACACCAAGATATGAGTGTCACAAATACTTAGCCTTATTCCTATGATTTAGCGTTTTCAGCGAAAATAGAGCACCTTTAGCGTAAATACAGTGTATTTTAGTAATTAGGCAATCATCCTTGATATTTTGAAACCAGCGCCTGAGAAGAAGAGTCGAGAGAGTATCTCTCCTGGCGATTTGGAATCCCAGCTTCTCTTCCTCCGTACAGGTGCTATGAGCTCGATTCTTGGTTGTTTGATGTATTAATCTTGGATTCCTGTTAGATTCTTGGTCGGATTTCATCTCTGGGTGCAGGTCCGCATCTGGATTTTAATTTGGAGTACGCCCTTTAGCGTATTTCGCACTGGCTTCGTTTACTGTTCATACGACGAAAAATGCTCCTTTGGTCTGAGAAAATTGACGTTTGGTGTTCGGTCTTTAGCAGCGATACCTGTGCTCGTTGTTTGTTGAAACTCTGAATATGCAGGCCCTGTTCTCCTGATTTTTTTGGTATTGATTTTAGGGATTTCCGTTGTTGATATGCGTCCGTCGTTTCTGGGTTTTTAAATTCGCAGAGTTGGGTTTTTCGTTTTTCAGGGGTTGTTTTGGTTCTCTGCATATCAGATGGGAAGAAAGAAACAGAGTTCTGGCTCCCCCTCCACTGCGCAAATAACCAGGTCCTCACCCAGGTTTGCCTTGCTTGAGGGAATTGATGATGAGTTCCCCGAACTCACCTCGCTGAGTAACTCTGGGAAGCTGCCTCCTGGGAGTGAAACTGAGAAGGACATTGCGCTAGGAAAACAGGTGCCGGAGAAGGCCCCTAAACCTGTGAAGGCCCCTGCGCTGGTTAGGCAAGAAGTCGAGGCCCCTGCACAGGTTTCTGTCAAGGCCCCTGCTGCTGAAAATGTCAAGGCCCCTGTGAAAATTTCTGCTTTGCACCCTGCGCAAACCACTGTTATTCCTGCTGCCGTATTAACAGTAGGACTTCCACCTGCAATTCCTACTGCACAGAAGCCAACTGCTGTTTGGAAAATGGCCACTCACCCTGGACCAAATGATGAAACTTCTGCTCCCAAACCTGCTGGAAATAACCCAAAATGGGCAGATTTATTTAGAGACAACCGTGCCCTATCTAAAGGTATTAAATTAAAATACCTACCTTCTGAAAATGAAATTGTTGATTTGTCAAAGTGTGTATTACCGTCTATGGTCTCGTTGTGGGGCTTTTGCCTTGTTGGATGCTTCACAGGTAGATTCCCGGGGCTTAAAGCTATTTATGAGCTTGTGAATAGCTGGGGTGTGCACTGTACTTTGCAATCCCATAAAAAAGGGTGGGTGGTTTTTAAATTTAAGAATGAGCAGGATAGAACTAAGGTCTTTACCGAAGGACCTTACAATATCCTAGGCAGATTACTGTTTTTGAAATTACTTTCTGAGGATTTCACTTTTGATGATGAGGCATTCCTTAAGGTGCCTATTTGGGTAAAGTTTCCCAATTTACCCTTAAATCTGTGGAATGAAGAGGCACTGAGCATGATTGCTTTTAAGGTGGGTGTTCCTATCACTACGGACAAGGTCACGCAAGAGATGACAAACTACAACTTTGCGAGAGTGTTGATTGAAGTGGATATCACCTTGGCACCTTGCCTCTCTTTGCCTATCCGGCTTCCATCGGGAAAGGTTTTTAAACAAGTTGTTGTTTACGAAACCTTTCCTATTTTCTGCTTTCATTGCAAATCTTATGATCATCACCCATTTATCTGCAATAAATTGGGATGGAATAAGGACAAAGGGAGGATTTCTAATGAGGTAAAGAAGGGGTTAAACGGTAAGGTGATTGCTAATGGTGGAGGCAAGGATGAGGGGATGCCTAAACTGGATGTTGGAGGAGGGATAGTGGATGAGGTTGTAGCTATTTCTGAGCTGGCAGTTTCTGACCTGGGGATTGACCCGACCGAGCTCCCGTCCGGGGCACAGATTTTAATCCCAAACCTGCCCGGGTCTTCTCCAAACCCGCCCGGGTTTCAGAGGCAGCCTGCTCCTGATGCGTCTGCAGTTTCTTCTGGAGGTTCTGTTGATGCTGTGGTGGCTGCTCTTGACCCTACAGCCATGGGTAGGTGTGTGAGGTTAGAAAGTGAGCTAAAAAAAGATGATGTGGTCTTCAAGTGTGAGATCATTGATGCTAAACAGTTAGAGTTGTTTGTTAAACCTTTTAAACACGTCCAAGCTAGTGTAACTAGAGTGGATAGGTTTCTTAGACTTACGGACGACTTGGACAAGAGGGGGCTAACATTCACTGATCACTGTATGGAGAGTTTGCCGGGATTTACTATGAAGAAAGGGGAGGTGTCTTTCGCTGAAAAGTTTACTAATCCTTTCCATGTTTTCTTTGGATGTTAAACTAGGTTTCCGTTCAGGGAACTAGTGTGTTGATTTTATGTTTTCTCCTTTGATACTGAGCTCGTTTTGCTGTTTTCTTGAACATTTTGTTTCTTGATGTTGTGGTATTCCGGTTCGGGATATGCACTGTTCTGTAACATTGACTTGTTATTTCTTTTGGGTGTTAATATATACTTACATTTCATCCAAAAAAAAAAAATTGAAACCAGCGCCTGAAAACAAGTTTTAGAACTCGGTAAGATCTTTCCAACGAGATATTAAACAATTTCAACGACACAAAATAGAGCAAGATATGATCGCATTAAATTCTACACGAGTTCAAAGTGAAATCAGAAACATTTGTAATAATAATAATAATAATAATAATATTAATAATAATAATAATAATAATAATAATAATAATAATAAAATAACAATAATAATACCCCTAATAATAATAATAATAATAGTAATAATGATGATAATAATAATAATAGCAATAATAATAGTAATAATAATAGTAATAATAATAATAATAGTAATAATAATAATAGTAATAATAATTGTAATAATAATAACAGTAATAATAATAATAGTAATAATAATAATATTAGTAATAATAATAATATGAATAATAATAATAATATTAATAATAAAAATAATAATAATAATAATAGTAATAATAATAATAATAATAATAATAAATAATAATAATAATAATAATAATGATGATGATGATGATAATAAGAATAATGATAATAATAATAATGATAATAATGATGATGATAATAATAATGATGATAATAATAATAATGATAATAAAAATGATAATAATAATAATAATAATAATAATAATAATAATAATAATTAGGCAATTATCCCTTGATATTTTGAAACCAGCGCCTGACGACAAGTTTTAGAACTCGGTAAGATCTTTCCAACGAGATACTCAACGCTTTCAACGGCACAAAGTAGAGCAATATATGACCGCATCAAATTCTACACGAGTTCAGAGTGAAATCAGAAACATTTGTAAATATATGGTTAATCTATAAATTTTAATTAATGCATTGTAAATGAAGTTGGAACAATAGTTTTAGAGCTCCAATCTATCTTTCCAACGAGATATAATACGCTCCAAACGTATAAACACATAACAAGATATGAGTGTCACAAATACTTAGCCTTATCTCTATGATTTAGCGTTTTCAGCGAAAATAGAGCACTTTTAGCGTAAATAAAGTGTATTTTAGTAATTAGGCAATCATCCCTTGATATTTTGAAACCGGCGACTGAAGACAAGTTTTAGAACTCGGTAAGATCTTTCCAAAGAGATATTAAACGCTTTCAGCGGCAAAAAATAGAGCAAGATATGATCGCATCAAATTCTACACGAGTTCGGAGTGAAATCAGAAACATTTGTGAATATATGGTTAATCTGTAACTTTTAATTAATGCATTGTAAATGAAGTTGGAACAATAGCTTTAGGGAGTCCGATCTATCTTTCCAACTAGATATAATACGATCCAAACGGATAAACACATAGCAAGATATGAGTGTCACAAATACTTAGCCTTATCTCTATGATTTAGCATTTTCAGAGAAAATAGCGCACTTTTAGCGTAAATACAGTGTATTTTAGTAATTAGGCAATCATCCCTTGATAATTTGAAACCAGCGCCTGAAGACAAGTTTTAGAACTACCTAAGATCTTTCTAACGAGATATTAAACGCTTTCAACAGCACAAAATAGAGCAAGGTATGATCACATCAAATTCTACACGAGTTCGGAGTGAAATCAGAAACATTTGTGAATATATGGTTAATCTGTAACTTTTAATTAATGCATTGTAAATGAAGTTGGAACAATAGCTTTAGATCTCCGATCTATCATTCTAACGAGATATAATACACTCCAAATGGATAAACACACAGCAAGATATGTGTGTTACAAATACTTAGCCTCATCTCTATGAATTAGCGTTTTCAGCGAAAATAGAGCACTTTTACCGTAAATACAGTGTATTTTAGTAATTAGGCAATCATCCATTGATATTTTGAAACCAGCGCCTGAAGACAAGTTTTAGAACTCGGTAAGATCGTTCCAACGAGATATTAAACGCATTCAACGGCACAAAATAAAGCAAGATATGATTGCATCAAATTCTACACGAGTTCGGAGTGAAATCAGAAACATTTGTGAATATATCGTTAATCTGTAACTTTTAATTAATGCATTGTAAATGAATTTGGAACAATAGCTTTAAAGATCCGATCAATCTTTCCAACGAGATATAATACGCTCCAAACGGATAAACACACAGCAGGACATGAGTGTCACAAATACTTAGCCTTATCTATAGGATTTAGCGTTTTCAGCATAAATAGAGCACTTTTAGCGTAAATACAGTGTATTTTAGTAATTAGACAATCATCCCTTGATATTTTGAAACCAGCGCCTGACGACAAGTTTTAGAAATCGGTAAGATCTTTCAAACGAGATATTAAACGCTTTCAACGGCACAAAATAGAGCAAGATATGATCGCATCAAATTCTACACGAGTTCGGAGTGAAATCAGAAACATTTGTGAATATATGGTAAATCTGTAACTTTTAATTAATGCATTGTAAATTAAGTTGGAACAATAGTTTTAGAGCTCCGATCTAACTTTCCAACGAGATATAATACGCTCGAAACGGATAAACACACAGCAGGATATGAGTGTCACAAATAGTTAGCCTTATCTCTATGATTTAGCGTTTTCAGCGAAAATAGAGTACTTTTAGCGTAAATACAGTGTATTTTAGTAATTCGGCAATCATCCCTCGATATTTTGTAACCAGAACCTGAAGATAACTTTTAGAACTCGGTAAGAGCTTTCCAACGAGATAGTAAACGCTTTCAACGGCACAAAATAGAGCAAGATATGTTCGAATCAAATTCTACACGAGTTCGGAGTGAAATCAGAAACATTTGTGAATATATGGTTAATCTGTAACTTTTAATTAATGAATTGTAAATTAAGTTGGAACAATATCTTTAGAGCTCCGATCTATCTTTCCATCGAGATATAATACGCTCCAAACGGATAAACACACAGCAAGATATGAGTGTCACAAATACTTAGCGTTATCTCTATGATTTAGCGTTTTCAGCGAAAATAGAGCACATTTAGCGTAAATTCAGTGTATTTTAGTAATTAAGCAATCATCCCTTGATATTTTGAAACCAGCGCCAGAAGACAAGTTTTAGAACTAGGTAAGATCGTTCCAACGAGATATTAACCGCTTTCAACGGCACAAAATAGAGCAAGATATGATCGCATCAAATTCTACACGAGTTCGGAGTAAAATCAGAAACATTTGTGAATATATGGTTAATCTGTAACTTTTAATTAATGCATTGTAAATGAAGTTGGAACAATATCTTTAGAGCTCCGATATATCTTTCCCACGAGATATAATACGCTCCAAACGGATAAACACACAGCAAGATATGAGTGTCACAAATACTTAGCCTTATCTCTATGATTTAGCGTTTTCAGCGAAAATAGAGCACTTTTAGCGTAAATACAGTGTATTTTAGTAATTTGGCAATCATCCCTTGATATTTTGAAACCAGCGCCTGACGACAAGTTTTAGAACTCGAAAATATGTTTCCAACGATATATAAAACGCTTTCAACGGCACAAAATAGAGCAAGATATGATCGCATCAAATTCTACACGAGTTCGGAGTGAAATCAGAAACATTTGTGAATATATGGTTAATCTGTAACTTTTAATAAATGCATTGTAAATGAAGTTGGAACAATAGCTTTAGAGCTCCGATCTATCTCTCCAACGAGATATAATACTCTCCAAACGGATAAACGCACAGCAAGATATGAGTGTCACAAATACTTAGCCTTATCTCTATGATTTAGCGTTTTCAGCGAAAATAGAGCACTTTTAGCGTAAATACAGTGTATTTTAGTAATTAGGCAATCATCCCTTGATATTCTGAAACCAGAGCCTAAATACAAGTTTTAGAACTCGGTAACATCTCTCCAACGAGATAATAAACGCTTTCAACGGCACACAATAGAGCAAGATATGATCGCATCATATTCTACACCAGTTCGGAGTGAAATCAGAAATATTTGGGAATATATGGTTAATCTGTAACTTTTATTTAATCCATTGTAAATGAAGTAGGAAAATAGCTTTAGACCCCGATCTATCTTTCCAACGAGATATAATACGCTCTAAACGGATAAACACACAGCAAGATATGAGTGTCACAAATACTTAGCCTTATCTCTATGATTTAGCGTTTTCAGCGAAAATAGAGCACTTTTAGCGTAAATACAGTGCATTTTAGTAATTAGCCAACCATCCCTTGATATTTCGAAACCAGCGCCAAAAGACAAGTTTTAGAACTCGGTAAGATCGTTCTAACGAGATATTAAACGCTTTCAACGGCACAAAATAGAGCAAGATATGATCGCATCAAATTCTACACGAGTTCGGAGTGAAATCAGAAACATTTGTGAATATCTGGTTAATCTGTAACTTTTAATTATATCATTCTAAATGAAGTTAGAACAATAGCTTTAGAGCTCCGATCTATATTTACAACGAGATATAATACGCTCTAAACGGATAAACACACAGCAAGATATGAGTGTCACAAATACTTAGCCTTATCTCTATGATTTAGCGTTTCAGTGAAAATAGAGCACTTTTAGCGTAAATACAGTGTATTTTAGTAATTAGGAAATCATCCCTTGATATTTTGAAACCAGCGCCTGAAGACAAGTTTTACAACTCGCTAAGATCTTTCCAACGAGATATTAAACGCTTTCAACGGCACAAAATAGAGCAAGATATGATCGCATCATATTCTACACGAGTTCGGAGTGAAATCAGGAACATTTGTGAATATATGGTTAATCTGTAACTTTTAATTAATGCATTGTAAATTAAGTTAGAACAATAGCTTTAGAGATCCGATCTATCTTTCCAACGAGATATAATACGCTCCAAATGGATCAACACACAGCAAGATATGAGTGTCACACATACTTAGCCTTATCTCTATGATTTAGCGTTTTCAGCGAAAATAGAGCACTTTTAGCGTAAATACAGTGTATTTTAGTAATTAGGCAATCATCCCTTGATATTTTGAAACCAGCGCCGAAACCAGCGCTGGCGCGCCTTACTTTCGGTTTTAGTGAGGGTTGAGAGCTCCTCTCTCCCAAATAGACCTCAACGGTCATATTTGGCTCCTTCACGCCGGAAACCACCCCTCCACCACCGTAAACCACCGCAAACTTCCTCTCCGAAGCTAGCATATCCTCCATATTACTTCTTCCATCTCTTGGTCAAGTAATATCTGGGATATCCTTGCTTCTTCTCCAAAAAATAACCCCAAAAAGCTGCGCATAAACACTATTCACTCAAGAAGGTCAACGCACGTATCTCCACTTCTCCTTGGCCGATTTTGGATTTGAGCATAGATTGAGGTCCGCCTTGGTGAGAGGATCAACCTTATCCATTTTATTTCATCATCGGCCTCGGCCGTACAACACCATACTGTTCACTCCCGACTCCATAGCTACGGGTTCTTAGCTCAAAATACACAAAAAAGGTACAAAGGTTCCCGTTTTAGAAGGGGTTGCTATTTTTAGCTTCCCCTTCCATGCTTTGAAGTTGTTTCCTTTTGATTCATCAAGCAACCATGCCTAAGTCTACTGTTAAAAAGAAGGAGCCCCTGGCCCCAACGAAGTCCTCTTCAAGACTCAAAGAAGTCGCAAAAAACAAGCAAGTGGAAGAAGCCCTCTCGGCCATGGACCAAGTTAGCGATTCCGAGCTGGATTTGGGACTCAATGCGAGTGATTCCGAGGAAGCTTCCAAGTCAATTCAACCTGAATTTGCTGCCCAACCTCCAGCTCCAAAGGTTTCCTCTTTACCTCCTTTAAAACAAACTAATGACACACAAGAAGTTGATATGGAAATTGTGCTAAAAGATCAAGCTCTTGGTCAATTGGAAAAACCTATTGATGGGGAAACTACGGATATTGTGTTGATTGAAAATGAGCCTCCAACTGAATCTCCAACTGAACCTTGTATCCAAGGTGAGGGGAATGTAAATGACTTGTATGTGGCTGCCCTTGGCAAAAATTTGAAGGGAGCCGAGACTCCATTGCCCAAACCTTATGCATCCCTTTTCAAGGATAATAGGGAGCCTACCAAAGGAATGAAACTAAGGTTTATTGAGCCCGTGGGGGACTATGTAGACTTGCTTGATAGGACCATGCCATCAATGGTGGAGATATGGGGGCATTGCCTTGTGGGGTATTTTGCGGGAAGATACCCCGGTTTTAAACCAATTCAAGAGCTAGTTTCGAAATGGGGAGTTCCATGTAAGGTAAGAACCCATGATAGGTGGTGGGTGATCTTCAAATTTCAAGGAGAGGAGGACAGGTCTAAAGTCCTAATGGAAGGACCATATACCCTATTTGGTAAGTCACTCTACCTTAAAACACTCTCGGAAAACTTCTCTTTCGAAAGTGAGGAATTTTTGAAGGTACCAATATGGGTGAAATTTCCAAACCTCCCTATGCAAATATGGAATGAAGACGTCATAAGTGAGATTTCATCAAGAGTGGGTATGCCGTTGACTACGGATAGAGTCACCCAAGAAAGAGCCATTTCAAAATATGCTAGAGTCCTTATTGAGGTGGATGCATCCAAACCACCACCTCTTACTTTGAAGGTGAGATTGCCGAATGGGAGGTTTCATTTCCAAAAGGTCATATATGAAACATTCCCAAATTATTGTTTCCATTGCAAGATGTATGGACATCACGCTTTCACGTGCAAAACAATTGCGGAAATGGAAAGGAAGGAAAGAGAACTAAGCAAGAAACAAGAGGGTACTAAGGAAGACCAAAGCAAGGGAGACAAAGGGAAGGGAAAGGTATCCGATGTGGATGCCGCGGCACTAGAAGGGGGTAGCACAAGTGTGGCAAAACCAACTGATGGACCTAGCACACATAATGCCGCGGCTTCAACAGCTGGGGCTAGCACTCAATATGCCGCGGCATTGGACACCTATGTCCCAAAGGAGGAACACCCGTTTCTCAAGGCTGCCCATTTGAAGAAAAAGAAGAGAAAGCCAAAGAAGAGAAAACAACCTAGAGAGGATGGGGAGATATCATCGGGCTATGAAACTATCCAAGAACTTGATGAGGAAGAAAATCAACCAAGAAGAATTAGAAGCTTCAAAGACTTCTTTGATGATGAAGTCATCATTGAGATGGAAGTGGATGAATTTGGGGAGCCTACTATCAAAGTTGCGCATATCAAAGATGTCACCGAGCCTACAATTAGACTGAACCACCTACTTCAAGTGGAGGATGCAGCAAAGCCGGGGGTATACTTCACCAAAAAATGTTTGGAAGGACTACCGGGAGTGAGGAGAAAAAATAAGGAATATGTTTATACATCACTCTTCATGAGGTGTGTGTATAGGCATTATCTCTTTAGGTACTTTGAGGATGGCCACCTAATGGGAAATGGAAGCAAAGTGAAAGACTTGAGAAAATACACAAGGAAAACAGTCCGGGTAGTGAATGACATCAAAGAGGCATATTTGGATGATGTTGTCACCAAGATTGAATTTCAAGAAGGGGGTAAACCGAAGATCCACTTAATGCATTGTGATGATGTTGAAGTCATGATGACTAGATTGGATAACTACCTAGATGAGGAGGAGAGCTTGGCACGCAAAGGGATCACATTCATCACCGAATGCCTTAAATCCCTTCCCGGAGCAAATCTAACGGACCAGGGGTATGAATTCTCTTCCACTTTTATAATTAATGTTTATGACCTCTTTCTTGCTAGGTATAGGGGCTGTGATGAGTACCGGCAATGGAAAAGAAAGCAATGGGAGGTAAATAGGCCGAGCAAGAGGAAGGGAAGGAAAAACTAATTTGTTTTTTATGATAGTTACATCATGGAATGTAAGGGGGCTGAATCAAGCCTCCAAACAAAATAATGTGCTAATTTGGGTGACTTTAATTGTGTGGGTGCCCCTCATGAAAGGAAAGGATCTGCCCCTCCCACGGGCTACTTGATGAAGGATCTTAATGAGATGAAAATCCAATCTTATCTAGATGATGCCTCCTCTACGGGTGAATTTTTCACTTGGAATAGGGGTGCCATTTGGGCCAAGTTGGATAGGATTCTAGTTAACCCTTCTTGGAGTGCTCAAGGGATAACATGTAAGGCCCACTTTTTTGAAATGGAGTGTGAGTTTGACCATGTGGCTGCCTTATTAAGCATTGGAAGTGTAATTACAAATGGATCTAAACCTTTTAAGTTTTTTAACATGTGGATGAACATGATCATTTTCTTGGAATTTTAGAGGATGTTTGGAATAGGAATATTGGGGGGACGGCTCAATTTTGTTTGGCCCGTAAACTCAAGCTCCTAAAACAGCCCCTAAAACAACTAAATGTAAATGAATTTAGTCATATCTCCGCAAGAGCAAAGGAATCCAAAAAGGAGTATCAAAGAGTCTACCAATTAGCTCTTTTAGATCCCCTTGATGATGCTCTTAAAGAGGAAATGTATGCTACCAAGAAAAGGGCCCTTTTTCTTAAGGAGGCCGAGGAAGCCTATCTTAAACAAAAGGCTAAGGCTGTCCATTTGATGCAATCGGATAGATGTACAAAGTATTTCCACTCAATTGTTAGAAAAAGACAAGCTAAAAACTCTATTGCCTCTATCCGGTTACATGATGGGTCTCTTACCCAATCTATGGACCATGTGGCAAAGGAGTTCATTAGCTTTTTCAAAGGGTTGTTTGGAACTGATGTACCTTCCATTGGCTTTGATTCTAATATTATGGATTCGGGTAACATCATAGATCAATCTTATGTAGAAAACCTGATCAAACCTGTGGCTGATTTGGAAATCAAAGAAGCCTTATTTGATATAGGAAATGACAAAGCACCTGGACCAGATTGATACTCATCAGCTTTCTTCAAATCCAATTGGGGAAAAGTTGGTGAGGATGTATGTGCTGCCGTTAGGGAGTTTTTTGAGTCTGGAAATATGCTTAAACAGGTTAACCACACCATTGTAGCACTCATTCCTAAGACTAGTCATTCTCCTACGGTTTCTGATTTTAGACCTATATCATGCACAAATGTGACCTATAAGATCATTACCAAGATTTTGGCAGCCAGACTTGGACCTTGTCTTTCTAGTGTAGTTGATCCATCACAGGGTGCTTTCGTTGATGGTAGACAAATGACTGATAACATATTCCTTGCACAAGAGTTGGTGAGGGGATATGCTAGAAAGAGGGTTTCTCCTACATGCATGATAAAGGTTGATATTAGGAAAGCTTATGATACCATTTCCTGGCCTTTTCTTGAAAAGGTCTTAAGGGGTATTGGGCTGCCTAACATTTTTGTCAATTGGATAATGGAGTGTGTCTCTACATCTTCCTTTTCAATATCTATAAATGGCAGCCTACATGGGTGGTTTGAGGGAAAGAGGGGTTTGAGACAAGGTGACCCCATGTCCCCCATGCTATTTGTGTTATGTTTGGAATACTTCTCTAGAATGTTAGCTATTAGGACCTCAAATCCTAATTTTAACTATCATCCATTATGTTCCAAACTAAAAATCTCACATTTGGCTTATGCCGATGACTTAATTCTTTTTTCCAAAGGTGAACCCAAGTCAATTAAGATCTTAGTTGATGCTCTAAATGATTTTGGAAGGGTTTCGGGTCTCCTAGTAAATCAAGACAAATCTAATATTTTTGTGGGGGGAAATATAGCACAAAAACTGCCATGTATACTACAAATGGTTGACTTTCAACAAGGATCCTTTCCGGTAAGGTATCTTGGTATTCCTTTGGCCCCTCTAAAGATATCTGTTGCCCAATTCTCTCCCTTGATAGATACGGTTACAGATTATTTCAATGCATGGAATACCAAATCCTTATCATATGCGGGAAAGGTTGAGCTAATTAAGTCGGTTGTTCAAGGGGTACAGTCCTTTTGGCTTCGGATTTTTCCGGTCCCAAAAACAATTTTGGACAGAATAGTTAGTCTTTGTAGAATATTTCATGGGGGGGGGGGAAGCATGCTAAAGTAGCTTGGGAGGATGTTTGTCTACCAAAAGAGGAAGGGGGATTAGGAATTAGGGATACCAAGGTTTGGAATAATGCATTATTGTCCCGCACACTATGGAATATTCATACTAAACAGGACACTCTATGGGTAAGATGGGTGAATGGCGTCTACCTTCATGGGAGAGAGGTGTGGACATATGTTCCACACAATAGAGACTCACAATTGATGAAGAGAATTGCTTTGATCCGAGACTCAATTGTTTCAAAATTCCCATCTGTGCCTGAGGCCATAACAAACCTTGGTAAAATGGCTCATAATGGTAAATTATCCTCTTCCAAGATATATGATTTGCTTAGAATTAAAGGGACTCCTCATGCATGGATGTCATTTATATGGAAGGCTTATATCCCTCCAAAATTTTCGTTCATCATGTGGCTAGCATACCGTAATAGACTGTCTACATATGACAATATGGTTTATCTTGATATTGTAAATATTTGTCCTTTGTGTAAGGGTGGTCCGGAGACGGTACCACACCTATTTTTTGCATGTGATTTTGCAGGGCAGGTTTGGAAAGACATTAAAGATTGGCTTGGCATTGCTAGGAGAATATCAACATTGAGAAGTGCGGTGAAATGGCTCCAAAGAGAATGCAAAGGTGCACACATCCGAGCAAAGGCCACAAGGATAGCGTTTAGCTACACAATCTATTGGATATGGAGGACCCGAAATGCAATTCGTTTTGAAGGAGCAACTCCAAAGATTGATGACATAGTCGCACACATCAAATATATGGTGTATAAAGTGCTCTACTCACTATACCCGTACCATATGATCCCTTTTTGAACTCTAAACAGGCCTGTTTTTGTCATGAGGTGATGGCTGTTTCTTTTGCTATTTGATGGACTTTAGATGATAAGCTTTCATAGCTTTTGATGTATAGGGTATCCTGTCTTGGATACGCCTCTAATTTTGCACATATGATGTACATAAACTCTGGTTACTATATATATATTTACATGTTCCCAAAAACAAATTGAAAACAGCGCCAAAAGACAACTTTTAGAACTCGGTAAGATCGTTCCAACGAGATATGAAATGCTTTCAACGGCACAAAATAGAGCAAGATATGATCGCATCAAATTCTACACGAGTTCGGAGTGAAATCAGAAACATTTGTGAATATATGGTTAATCTGTAACTTTTAATGAATGCATTGTAAATTAAGTTGGAACAATAGCTTTAGAGCTCTGATCTATATTTCCAACGAGATATAATACGCTCGAAACGGATAAACACACAGCAAGATATGAGTGTCACAAATACTTAGCCTTATCTCTATGATTAAGCGTTTTCAGCGAAAATAGAGCACTTTTAGCGTAAATACTGTGTATTTTTGAAATTCGGCAATCATCCCTTGATATTTTGAAACCAGCGCCTGAAGACAAAATTTAGAACTCGGTAAGATCTTTCCAACGAGATATTAAAGGCTTTCAACGGCACAAATTAGAGCAAGATATGATCGTATAAAATTCTACACGACTTCGGAGTGAAATCAGAAACATTTGTGAATATATGGTTAATCTGTAACTTTTAATTAATGCATTGTAAATGAAGTTGGAACAATAGCTTTAGAGCTCCGATCTATCTTTCCAACGAGATATAATAAGCTCCAAATGGATAAACACACAGCAAGATACGAGTGTCAGAAATACTTAGCCTTATCTCTATGATTTACCGTTTTCAGAGAAAATAAAGCACTTTTAGCGTAAATACAGTGTATTTTAGTAATTAGGCAGTCATCCATTGATATTTTGAAACCAGCGTCTGAAGACATGTTTTAGAACTCATTCAGATCTTTCCAACGAGATATTAAACGATTTCAACGGCACAAAATAGAGCAAGATATGATCGCATCAAATTCTACAAGAGTTCAGAGTGAAATCAGAAACATTTGTGAATATATGGTTAATCTGTAACTTCTAATTAATGCATTGTAAATGAAGTTGGAACAATAGCTTTCGAGCCACGATCTATCTTTCCAACGAGATATAATACGCTCCAAATGGATAAACACACAGCAAGATATGAGTGTCACAAATACTTAGCCTTATCTCTAAGATTTAGCGTTTTCAGCGAAAATAGAGCACTTTTAGCGTAAATACAGTGTATTTTAGTAATTAGGCAATCATCCCTTGATATTTTGAAACCAGCGCCTGAAGACAAGTTTTAGAACTCGGTATGATATTTCTAACGAGATATTAAACGCTTTGAACGGCACAAAATAGACCTAGATATGATCGCATCAAATTCTACACGAGTTCGGAATGAAATCAGAAACATTTGTGAATATATCGTTATTCTGTAACTTTTAATTAATGCATTGTAAATGAAGTTGGAACAATAGTTTTAGAGCTCCGATCTATCTTTCCAACGAGATATATTACGCTCCAAACGGATAAACACACAACAAGATATGAGTGTCACAAATACTTAGGCTTATCTCTATGATTTAGCGTTTTCAGCGAAAATAGAGCACTTTTAGCGTAAATAAAGTGTATTTTAGTAATTAGGCAATCATCCCTTGATATTTTGGAACCAGCGCCTGAAGAAAAGTTTTAGAACTCGGTATGATCTTTTCAACGAGATATTAAACGCTTTCAATGGCACAAAATAAAGCAAGATATGATCGCATCAAATTCTACACGAGTTCAGAGTGAAATCAAAAACATTTGTGAATATATGGTTAATCTGTAACTTTTAATGAATACAGTGTATTTTAGTAATTAGGCAGTCATCCCTTGATATTTTGAAACCAGCGCCTGAAGACAAGTTTTGTAACTCATTAAGATCTTTCCAACGAGATATTAAACGCTTTCAACGGCACAAAATAGAGCAAGATATGATCGCAACAAATTCTACACGAGTTCAGAGTGAAATCAGAAACATTGCTGAATATATGGTTAATCTGTAACTTTTAATTAATGCATTGTAAATGAAGTTGGAACAATAGCTTTCGAGCCCCGATCTATCTTTCCAACGAGATATAATACGCTCCAAATGGATAAACACACAGAAAGATATGAGTGTCACAAATACTTAGCCTTATCTCTAAGATTTAGCGTTTTCAGCGAAAATAGAGCACTTTTAGCGTAAATACTGTGTAGTTTTGAAATTAGGCAATCATCCCTTGATATTTTTAAACCAGCGCCTGAAGACAAGTTTTAGAACTCGGTAAGATCTTTCCAACGA
>CAMAPE010000071.1:1660000-1667500 GCA_945859875.1 Cuscuta europaea | reverse complement strand
AATTAGACAATCATCCCTTGATACTTTGAAACATGCGCCTGAAGACAAGTTTTAGAACTCGGTAAGATCTTTCCAAAGAGATATTAAACGCTTTTAACGGCACAAAATAGAGCAAGATGTGATTGCATCAAATTCTACACGAGTTCGGAGTGAAATCAGAAACATTTGTGACTATATGGTTAATCTGTAACTTTTAATTAATCCATTGTAAATGAAGTTGGAAAATAGCTTTAGAGCACCGATCTATCTTTCCAACGAGATATAATACGCTCGAAACGGATAAACACACAGCAAGATATGAGTGTCACAAATACTTTGCCTTATCTCTATGATTTAGCGTTTTCAGCGAAAATAGAGCACTTCTAGCGTAAATACAGTGTATTTTAGTAATCAGGCAATCATCCCTTGATATTTTGAAACCAGCGCCTGAAGACAAGTTTTAGAACTCGGTAGGATCGTTCCAACGAGATATTAAACGCTTTTAACGGCACAAAATAGAGCAAGATATGATCGCATCAAATTCGACACGAGTTCGGAGTGAAATCAGAAACATTTGTGATTATATGGTTAATATGTAACTTTTAACTAATGCATTGTAAATGAAATTGGAACAATAGTTTTAAAGATCCGATATATCTTTCCAACGACATATAATACGCTCCAAACGGATAAACACACAGCAAGATATGAGTGTCACAAATACTTAGCCTTATCTCTATGATTTAGCGTTTTCAGCGAAAATAGAGCACTTTTAGCGTAAATACAGTGTATTTTAGTAATTAGGCAATTATCCCTTGATATTCTGAAACCAGAGCCTGAAGACAAGTTTTATAACTCGGTATGTTCTTTCAAACGAGATATTAAACGCTTTCAACGGCACAAAATAGAGCAAGATATGATCGCATCAAATTCTACACGAGTTCGGAGTGAACTCAGACACATTTGTGAATATGTGCTTCATCTGTAACTTTTAATTAATGCATTGTAAATGAAGTTGGAACAATAGCTTTAGAGCTCCGATCTATCTTTCCAACGAGATATAATACGCTCCAAACGGATAAACACACAGCAAGATATGAGTGTCACAAATACTTAGCCTTATCTCTATGATTTAGCGTTTTCAGCGAAAATAGAGCACTTTAAGCTTAAATACAGTGTATTTTAGTAATTAGGCAATCATCCCTTCATATTCTGAAACCATAGCCTGAGGACAAGTGTTAGAACTCGGTAAGATCTTTCCAACGAGATATTAAAGGCTTTCAACGGCACAAAATAGAGCATGATATGATCGCATCACATTCTACACGAGTTCGGAGTGAAATCAGAAACATTTGTGAATATATGGTTAATCTGTAACTTTTAATTAATGCATTGTAAATGAAGTTGGAACAATAGCTGTAGATCTCCGATCTATCTTTCCAACGAGATATAATACGCTCCAAATGAATGAACACACAGCAAGATATGAGTGTCACAAATACTAAGCCTTATCTCTATGAGTTAGCGTTTTCAGCGAAAATAGAGCACTTTTAGCGTAAATACAGTGTATTTGAGTGATTAGGCAATCATCCCATGATACTTTTAAACCCGCTCATGAAGACAAGTTTTAGAACTCGGTAAGATCTTTCCAACGAGATATTAAACGCTTATAACGGCACAAAATAGAGCAAGATGTGATCGCCTCAAATTCTACACGAGTTCGGAGTGAAATCAGAAACATTTGTGAATATATGGTTAATATGTAACTTTTAATGAATGCATTGTAAATGAAGTTGGAACAATAGCTTTAAAGCTACGATTTATCTTTCCACTTCCAACGAGATATAATACGATCCAAACAGATAAACACACAGCAAGATATGAGTGACACAAATACTTAGCCTTATCTCTATGATTTAGCGTTTTCAGCGAATATAGAGCACTTTTAGCGTAAATACAGTGTAGTTTAGTAATTATGCAATCATCCCTAGATATTTTGAAACCAGCGCCTGAAGACAAGTTCTAGAACTCGCTAAGATCTTTCCAACGAGATATTAAACACTTTCAGCGGCACAAAATAGAGCAAGATGTGATCGCATCAAATTCTACACGAGTTCGGAGTGAAATCAGAAACATTTGTGAATATATGGTTAATCTGTAACTTTTAATTAATGCATTGTAAATGAAGTTGGAACAATATCTTTAGAGCTCCGATCTAGCTTTCCAACGAGATATAATACGCTCCAAACGGATAAACACACAGCAAGATATGAGTGTCACAAATACTTAGCCTTATCTCTATGATTTAGCGTTTTCAGCGAAAATAGAGCACTTTTAGCGTAAATACAGTGTATGTTAGTAATTAGGCAATCATCCCTTCATATTTTCAAACCAGCGCCTGAAGACATGTTTTAGAACTCGGTAAGATCTTTCCAACGAGATATTAAACGCTTTCAACGGCACAAAATAGAGCAAGATAAGATCGCATCAAATTCTACACGAGTTAGGAGTGAAATCAGAAACATTTGTGAATATATGGTTAATCTGTAACTTTTAATTAATGCATTGTAAATGAAGTTGGAACAATAGCTTTAGAGCGCCGATCTATATTTTTAACGAGATATAATACGCTCCAAACGGATAAACACACAGCAAGATATGAGTGTCACAAATACTTAGCCTTATCTTTATGATTTAGCGTTTTCAGCGAAAATAGAACACGTTTAGCGTAAATACAGTGTATTTTGGTAATTAGGCAGTCATCCCTTGATATTTTCATACCAGCGCTTGAATACAAGTTTTAGAACTCGGTAATATCTTTCCAACGAGATATTAAACGCTTTCAACGGCACAAAATAGAGCAAGATATGATCGCATCAAATTCTACACGAGTTCGGAGTGAAATCAGAAGCATTTGTGAATATATGGTTAATCTGTAACTTTTATTTATTGCATTGTAAATTAAGTTGGAACAATAGATTTAGAGCTCCGATCTATATTTCCAACGAGATATAATACGCCCCAAACGGATAAACACACAGCAAGATATGAGTGTCACAAATACTTAGCCTTATCTATATGATTTAGCGTTTTCAGCGAAAATAGAGCACTTTTAGCTTAAATACAGTGCATTTTAGTAATTAGGCAATCATCCCTTGATATTTATAAACCAGCGACTGAAGACAAGTTTTAGAAGTCGGTAAGATCTTTCCAACGAGATATTAAACGCTTTCAACTGCACAAAATAGAGCAAGATATGATCGCATCAAATTCTACACGAGTTCGCAGTGAAATCAGAAACATTTGTGAATATATGATTAAGCTGTAACTTTTAATTAATGCACTGTAAATGAAGTTGGAACAATAGCTTTAGAGCTCCGATCTATCTTTCCAACGAGATATAATACACAGCAGGATAAACACATAGCAGGATATGAGTGTCACAAATACTTAGCCTTATCTCTATGATTTAGCGTTTTCAGCTAAAATAGAGCACTTTTAGCGTAAATACAGTGTATTTTAATCATTAGTAAATAACCCCTTGATATTTTTAAACCAGCGCCTGAAGACAAGTTTTAGAAATCGGTAAGATCTTTCAAACGATATATTAAACGCTTTCAACGGGACAAAATAGAGCACTTTTAGCGTAAATACAGTGTATTTTAGTAATTAGGCAGTCATCCCTTGATATTTTGAAACCAGCGCCTGAAGACAAGTTTTAGAAATCGGTAAGATCTTTCCAAAGAGATATTAAACGCTTTCAACGGCACAAAATAGAGCAAGATATGATCGCATCAAATTCTACACGAGTTCAGAGTGAAATCAGAAACATTTGTGAATATATAGTTAATCTGTAACTTTTAATTAATGCTTTGTGAATAATTTTGGAACAATAGCTTTAGATCTCCGATCTATCTTTCCAACGAGATATAATACGCTCCAAACGGATAAACACACAGCAAGATATGAGTGTCACAAATACTTAGCCTTATCTCTATGATTTAGCGTTTTCAGCGAAAATAGAGCACTTTAAGCGTAAATACATTGTATTTTAGTAATTAGGAAATCCTCCCTTGATATATTGAAACCAGATCCCGAAGACAAGTTTTAGAACTCGGTAAGATCTTTCCAACGAGATATTAAACGATTTTAAAGGCAAAAAATAGAGCAAGATATGATCGCATCAAATTATACACGAGTTCGGAGTGAAATCAGAAACTTTTGTGAATATATAGTTAATCTGTAACTTTTAAATAATGCATTGTATATTAAATTGGAACAATAGCTTTAGATCTCCGATCTATCTTTCCAATGAGATATAATATGCTCCAAACGGATAAACACACAGCAAGATATGAGTGTCCCAAATACTTAGCCTTATATCTATTATTTAGCGTTTTCAGCGAAAATAGAGCACTTTTAGCGTAAATACAGTGTATTTTAGTAATTAGGCAATCATCCCTTGATATTTTGAAACCAGCGCCTGAGGACAAGTGTTAGAACTCGGTAAGATCTTTCCAACGAGATATTAAAGGCTTTCAACGGCACAAAATAGAGCATGATATGATCGCATCACATTCTACACGAGTTCGGAGTGAAATCAGAAACATTTGTGAATATATGGTTAATCTGTAACTTTTAATTAATGCATTGTCAATGAAGTTGGAACAATAGCTTTAGAGCTCCGATCTATCTTTCCAACGAGATATAATACGCTCCAAACGGATGAACACACAGCAAGATATGAGTGTCACAAATACTTAGCCTTATCTCTATGAGTTAGCGTTTTCAGCGAAAATAGAGCACTTTTAGCGTAAATACAGTGTATTTTAGTGATTAGGCAATCATCCCTTGATACTTTGAAACCCGCGCCTGAAGACAAGTTTTAGAACTCGGTAAGATCTTTCCAATGAGATATTAAACGCTTATAACGGCACAAAATAGAGCAAGATGTGATCGCCTCAAATTCTACACGAGTTCGGAGTGAAATCAGAAACATTTGTGAATATATGGTTAATATGTAACTTTTAATGAATGCATTGTAAATGAAGTTGGAACAATAGCTTTAGAGCTACGATTTATCTTTCCACTTCCAACGAGATATAATACGATCCAAACAGATAAACACACAGCAAGATATGAGTGACACAAATACTTAGCCTTATCTCTATGATTTAGCGTTTTCAGCGAATATAGAGCACTTTTAGCGTAAATACAGTGTAGTTTAGTAATTATGCAATCATCCATAGATATTTTGAAACCAGCGCCTGAAGACAAGTTCTAGAACTCGCTAAGATCTTTCCAACGAGATATTAAACACTTTCAGCGGCACAAAATAGAGCAAGATGTGATCGCATCAAATTCTACACGAGTTCGGAGTGAAATCAGAAACATTTGTGAATATATGGTTAATCTGTAACTTTTAATTAATGCATTGTAAATGAAGTTGGAACAATAACTTTAGAGCTCCGATCTAGCTTTCCAACGAGATATAATACGCTCCAAACGGATAAACACACAGCAAGATATGAGTGTCACAAATACTTAGCCTTATCTC
The DNA here is from genome assembly GCA_945859875.1 of Cuscuta europaea. NCBI lineage: Eukaryota > Viridiplantae > Streptophyta > Magnoliopsida > Solanales > Convolvulaceae > Cuscuta > Cuscuta europaea. The sequence continues at coordinate 1,661,964 of CAMAPE010000071.1, read as the reverse complement.
TATGATTTAGCGTTTTCAGCGAAAATAGAGCACTTTTAGCGTAAATACAGTGTATGTTAGTAATTAGGCAATCATCCCTTCATATTTTCAAACCAGCGCCTGAAGACATGTTTTAGAACTCGGTAAGATCTTTCCAACGAGATATTAAACGCATTCAACGGCACAAAATAGAGCAAGATAAGATCGCATCAAATTCTACACGAGTTAGGAGTGAAATCAGAAACATTTGTGAATATATGGTTAATCTGTAACTTTTAATTAATGCATTGTAAATGAAGTTGGAACAATAGCTTTAGAGCGCCGATCTATATTTTTAACGAGATATAATACGCTCCAAACAGATAAACACACAGCAAGATATGAGTGTCACAAATACTTAGCCTTATCTTTATGATTTAGCGTTTTCAGCGAAAATAGAACACTTTTAGCGTAAATACAGTGTATTTTGGTAATTAGGCAATCATCACTTGATATTTTCATACCAGCGCTTGAAGACAAGTTTTAGAACTCGGTAAGATCTTTCCAACGAGATATTAAACGCTTTCAACGGCACAAAATAGAGCAAGATATGATCGCATCAAATTCTACACGAGTTCGGAGTGAAATCAGAAGCATTTGTGAATATATGGTTAATCTGTAACTTTTATTTATTGCATTGTAAATTAAGTTGGAACAATAGCTTTAGAGCTCCGATCTATATTTCCAACGAGATATAATACGCCCCAAACGGATAAACACACAGCAGGATATGAGTGTCACAAATACTTAGCCTTATCTCTATGATTTAGCGTTTTCAGCTAAAATAGAGCACTTTTAGCGTAAATACAGTGTATTTTAATAATTAGGAAATAATCCCTTGATATTTTGAAAACAGCGCCTGAAGACAAGTTTTAGAAATCGGTAAGATCTTTCAAACGATATATTAAACGCTTTCAACGGGACAAAATAGAGCACTTTTAGCGTAAATACAGTGTATTTTAGTAATTAGGCAATCATCCCTTGATATTTTGAACCCAGCGCCTGAAGAAAAGTTTTAGAAATCGGTAAGATCTTTCCAAAGAGATATTAAACGCTTTCAACGGCACAAAATAGAGCAAGATATGATCGCATCAAATTCTACACGAGTTCAGAGTGAAATCAGAAACATTTGTGAATATATAGTTAATCTGTAACTTTTAATTAATGCTTTGTGAATAATTTTGGAACAATAGCTTTAGATCTCCGATCTATCTTTCCAACGAGATATAATACGCTCCAAACGGATAAACACACAGCAAGATATGAGTGTCACAAATACTTAGCCTTATCTCTATGATTTAGCGTTTTCAGCGAAAATAGAGCACTTTAAGCGTAAATACATTGTATTTTAGTAATTAGGAAATCCTCCGTTGATATTTTGAAACCAGATCCTGAAGACAAGTTTTAGAACTCGGTAAGATCTTTCCAACGAGATATTAACGATTTTAAAGGCAAAACATAGAGCAAGATATGATCGCATCAAATTATACACGAGTTCGGAGTGAAATCAGAAACTTTTGTGAATATATAGTTAATCTGTAACTTTTAAATAATGCATTGTATATTAAATTGGAACAATAGCTTTAGATCTCCGATCTATCTTTCCAATGAGATATAATATGCTCCAAACGGATAAACACACAGCAAGATATGAGTGTCCCAAATACTTAGCCTTATATCTATTATTTAGCGTTTTCAGCGAAAATAGAGCACTTTTAGCGTAAATACAGTGTATTTTAGTAATTAGGCAATCATCCCTTGATATTTTGAAACCATCGCCTGAAGACAAGTTCTAGAACTCGGTAAGATCTTTCCAACGAGATATTAAACGCTTTCAGCGGCACAAAATAGATCAAGATATGATCGCATCAAGTTCTACACGAGTTCGGAATGAAATCAGAAACATTTGTGAATATATGGTTAATCTGTAACTTTTAATTAATGCA
>CAMAPE010000071.1:1640000-1657500 GCA_945859875.1 Cuscuta europaea | reverse complement strand
TCGTGTAGAATTTGATGTGATCATATCTTGCTCTATGTTGTGCCGTTGAAAGCGTATAATATTTCGTTGGAAAGATCTTACCGAGTTCTAAAACCTGTCTTCAGGAGCTGGTTTCAAAATATCAAGGGATGATTTCCTAATTACTAAAATACACTGTATTTACGCTAAAAGTGCTCTATTTTCGCTGAAAACGATAAATCATAGAGATAAGGCTAAGTATTTGTGACACTCATATCTTGCTGTGTGTTTATCCGTTTGGAGCGTATTATATCTCTTTGGAAAGATAGATCGGAGCTATAAAGATATTGTTCCAATTTCATTTACAATGCATTAATTAAAAGTTACAGATGAAGCATATATTCACAAATGTTTCTGATTTCACTCCGAAGTCGTGTAGAATTTGAGGCGATCACATCTTGCTCTATTTTGTGCCGTTGAAAGGTTTAACATCTCGTTGGAAAGATCTTAGCGAGTTCTAAAACTTTTCTTCAGGCGCGGGTTTCAATATATCAAGGGATGATGGCCTAATTACTGAAATACACTGTATTTACGCTAAAAGTGCTATGTTTTCGCTGAAAACGCTAAATCATAGAGATAAGGCTAAGTATTTGTGACACTCATATCTTGCTGTGTGTTTATCCATTTGGAGCGTGTTATATCTCGTTGGAAAGATAGATCGGAGATCTAAAGCTATTGTTCTAACTTCATTTACAATGCATTAATTTAAAGTTAGAGTTTAACCATATATTCACAAATGTTTCTGATTTCACTTCGAACTCGTGTAGAATGTGATGCGATCATATCATTCTCTATTTTGTGCCGTTGAAAGCGTTTAATATCTCGTTGGAAAGATCTTACCGAGTTCTAAAACTTGTCTTCATGCTCTGGTTTCAAATTATCAAGGGATGATTGCCTATTTACTTAAATACACTGTATCTACGCTAAAAGTGCTCTATTTTCGCTGAAAACGCTGAATCATAGAGATAAGGCTATGTATTTGCGACACTCATATCTTGCTGTGTGTTTATCCGTTTGGATCGTATTATATCTCGTTGGAAAGATAGATCAGAGCTCTAAAGCTACTGTTCCAACTTCATTTATAATGCATTAATTAAAAGTTACATATTAACCATATATTCACAAATGATTCTGATTTCACTCCGAACTCGTGTAGAATTTGATGCGATCATATCTTGCTCTATTTTGTGCCGTTGAAAGCGTTTAATATCTCGATGGAAAGATCTTACCGAGTTCGAAAACTTGGCTTCATGCGCTGGCTTCAAAATATCAAGGGATGATTGCCTAATTACTAAATTACACTGTATTTACGCTAAAAGTGCTCTATTTTCGCTGAAAACGCTAAATCATAGAGATAAGGCTAAGTATTTGTGACACTCATATCCTGCTGTGTGTTTATCCGTTTTGGGCGTATTATATCTCGGTGGAAAGATAGATCGGAGCTCTAAAGCTATTGTTCCAACTTCATTCACAATGAAGTAATTGAATGTTACAGATTAACCATATATTCACAAATGTTTCTGATTTCACTCTGAACTCGTGTAGAATTTGATACGATCATACCTTGCTTTATTTTGTGCCGCTGAAAGCGTTTAATACCTCGTTGGAAAGATCTTACCGAGTTCTAGAACTTTTCTTCAGGCGCTGGTTTCAAAATATCAAGGGATGATTGCCTAATTACTAAAATGCACTGTATTTACGCTAAAAGTGCTCTATTTTCTCTGAAAACGCTTAATCATAGAGATAAGGCTAAGTATTTGTGTCACTCATATCTTGCTGTGTGTTTATCCGTTTGGATCGTATTATATCTCGTTGGAAAGATAGATCGGAGCTCTAAAGCTATTGTTCCAACTTCATTTAAAATGCATTAATTAAAAGTTACAGATTAACCATATATTCACAAATGTTTCTGATTTCACTCCGAACTCGTGTAGAATTTGAGGCGATCACATCTTGCTCTATTTTGTGCCGTTGAAAGCGTTTAATATCTCGTTGGAAAGATCATACCGAGTTCTAAAACTTTTCTTCAGGCGCTGGTTTCAAAGTATCAAGGGATGATTTCCTAATTACTGAAATACACTGTATTTACGCTAAAAGTGCTCTATTTTCGCTGAAAACGCTAAATCATAGAGATAAACCTAAGTATTTGTGACACTCATATCTTGTTGTGTGTTTATCCGTTTGGAGCGTATTATATCTCGTTGTAAGATAGATCGGAGCTCTAAAGCTATTTTCGAACTTCATTTACAATGGATTAATTAAAAGTTACAGATTAACCATATATTCACAAATGTTTCTGATTTCACTCCGAACTCGTGTAGAATTTGATGCGATCATATCTTTCTCTATTTTGTGCCGTTTAAAGCGTTTAATATCTCGTTGGGGAGATCTTACCGAGTTCTAAAACTTGTCTTCAGGCGCTGGTTTCGAAATATCAAGGGATGATTGCCTAATTACTAAAATACACTGTATTTACGCTAAAAGTGCTCTATTTTCGTTGAAATCGCTAAATAATAGAGATAAGGCTAAGTAGTTGTGACACTCATATCTTACTGTGTGTTTATCCGTTCAGAGCGTATTATATCTCGTTGGAAAGATAGATCAGAGCTCTAAGGATGTTTTTATTTGGACCGTAATTTGTTGGTCTGGTCTGGTCTGGTTTGTTTTGGTGTTGTTTGTTTTGGTCTAGTTTGGTCTGGTCTGGTCTGAAATTTTATTTTTTATATTTTTTAAGTAAATATTTTATTATATATGAATATTATAATCCATAACTAATTATATTTTATTCATTTATAATTAAAAATAATAATAATCCTTCCAGCATGCTAAAAGTTTGTCTATTCGTTATAAAATTAATAATACTAATACTAATAACACTAATAATAATAATAATAATAATAATAATAATAATAATAAAAATAATAATAATAATAATAATAATAATAATAATAATAATAATAATGTTGATAATAATGATAATAATGATAATAATAATAATAATAATCACAATAATGATAATAATGATAATAATGATAATAATGATAATAATGATAATAATGATAATAATGATAATAATGATAATAATGATAATAATAATAATAATGACAATAATAATAATAATACTAATACTACTACTACTACTACTACTACAAATACTAATAATAATAATAATAATAATAATAATAATAATAATTAGAATAATAATAATAATAATAGTAATGATAATAATAATAATAATAATAATAATATAATATAATAATAATAATAATAATAATAATATAATAATAATAATAATAATAATAATAATAATAATAATAATAATAATAATAATAATAATAATAAGAATAATAATAATATTATTATTATTATTATTAATAATAATAATAATAATAACAATAATAATAATAATAATAATAATAATAATAATAATAATAATAAAAAATAAAAATATGGTCTGGTCTGGTCTCGTCTGGTCTGTTTTAGTCTGGTCTGATCTGGTTTGGTCTGTTCTGGTCTGGTCTGGTCTGGGACGAATTACAGTCCAAGTAAAAACAACCTAAAGCTATTGTTCCAACTTCATTTACAATGCATTAATTAAAATTTACAGATTACCGATATATTCACAAATGTTTCTGATTTCACTCCGAACTCGTGTAGAATTTGATGCGATCATATCTTCCTCTATTTTGTGCCGTTGAAAGCGTTTAATATCTCGTTGGAAAGATCTTACCGAGTTCTAAAACTTGTCTTAAGTCGTTGGTTTCAAAATATCAATTATGATTGCGTAATTACTAAAATACACTGTATTTACGCTAAAAGTGCTCTATTTTCGCTGAAAACGCTAAATCTTAGAGATAAGGCTATGTATTTGTGACACTCATATCTTGCTGTGTGTTTATCCGTTTGGAGCATATTATATCTCGTTGAAAAGATAGATCGGAGCTCTAAAGCTGTTGTTCCAACTTCATTTACAATGCATTAGTTAAAAGTTACAGATTAACCATATATTCACAAATGTTTCTGATTTCACTCCGAACTCGTGCAGGATTTGATGCGATCATATCTTGCTCTATTTTGTGCCGTTGAAAGCGTTTAATATCTCATTGGAAAGATCTTACCGATTTCTAAAACTTGTCTTCAGTCGCTGGTTTCTAAATATCAAGGGATGATTGCCTAATTACTAAAATACACTGTATTTACGCTAAAAGTGATCTATTTTCGCGGAAAACGCTAATTCATAGAGATAAGGCCAAGTATTTGTGACACTCATATCTTGCTGTGTGTTTATCCGTTTGGAGCGTATTATATCTCGTTCGAAAGATAGATCGGAGCTCTAAAGATATTGTTCCAACTTCATTTACAATGCATTAACTAAAAGTTACCGATTAACCATATATTCACAAATGTTTCTGATTTCAGTCCGAACTCGTGTAGAATGTGATGCGATCATATCATGCTCTATTTTGTGCTGTTGAAAGCGTTTAATATCTCGTTGGAAAGATCTTACCGAGTTCTAAAACTTGTCTTCAGGCTCCGGTTTCAGAATATCAAGGGATGATTGCCTAATTACTAACATACACTGTATTTACGCTAAAAGTGCTCTATTTTCGCTGAAAACGCTAAATCGTAGAGATAAGTCTAAGTAATTGTGACACTCATATCTTGCTGTGTGTTTATCCGTTTGGAGCGTATTATATCTCGTTGGAAAGATAGATCGGAGATCTAAAGCTATTGTTCCAACTTCATTTACAATGCATTAATTAAAAGTTACAGATAAACCATATATTCACAAATGTTTCTGATTTCACTCCGAACTCGTGTAGAAAGTGATGCGATCATATCATGCTCTATTTTGTGGCGCTGAAAGCGTTTAATATCTCGTTGGAAAGATCTTACCGAGTTCTAAAACTTTTCTTCAGGGTCCGGTTTCAGAATATCAAGGGATGATTGCCTATTTACTAAAATACACTGTATTTACGCTGAAAGTGCTCTATTTTCGCTGAAAACGCTAAATCATAGAGATAAGGCTAAGTATTTGTGACACTCATATCTTGCTGTGTGTTTATCCGTTTGGAGCGTATTATATCTCGTTGGAAAGATAGATCGGAGATCTAAAGCTATTGTTCCAACTTCATTTACAATGTATTAATTAAAAGTTACAGATTAACCATATATTCACAAATGTTTCTGATTTCACTCCGAACTCGTGTAGAATGTGATGCGATCATATCATGCTCTATTTTGTGCCGTTGAAAGCGTTTAATATCTCGTTGGAAAGATCTTACCCAGTTCTAAAACTTATCTTCAGGCTCCGGTTTCAGAATATCAAGGGATGATTGCCTAATTACTAAAATACACTGTATTTACGCTAAAAGTGCTCTATTTTCGCTGAAAACGGTAAATCATAGAGATAAGGCTAAGTATTTGTGACACTCGTATGTTGCTGTGTGTGTATCCGTTTGGAGCGTATTATATCTCGTTGGAAAGATAGATCGGAGCTCTAAAACTATTTTTCCAACTTCATTTACAATGCATTAGTTAGAAGTTACATATTAACCATATATTCACAAATGTTTCTGATTTCACTCCGAACTCGTGTAGAATTTGATGCGATCACATCTTGCTCTTTGTTGTGCCATCGAAAGCGTTTAATATCTCGTTTGAAAGATCATACCGAGTTATAAAACTTGTCTTTAGGCGCGGGTTTAAAAAAATCAAGGGATTATTTCCTAATTACTACAATACACTGTATTTACGTTAAAAGTGCTCTATTTTAGCTGAAAACGCTAAATCATAGAGATAAGGCTAAGTATTTGTGACACTCATATCCTGCTGTGTGTTTATCCGTTTGGGGCGTATTATATCTCGTTGGAAAGATAGATCGGAGCTCTAAAGCTATTGTTCCAAATTCATTTACAATGCATTAATTAAAAGTTACAGATTAACCATATATAAACAAATGTTTCTGATTTCACTGCGAACTCGTGTAGAATTTGATGCGATCATATCTTGCTTTATTTTTGTCATTGAAAGCGTTTAATATCTCGTTGGAAGATCTTACCAAGTTCTATTTTTTTTTTCGATGAAATGTAAAGTATATATTAACACCCAAAGAAAATAACAAGTCAATGTTACAAACATAGTGCATATCTCAAATACATAGGATACCACAAAAACAAGACTACCCCTCACAAATCATAATATTGAACATAAGGATCAATAATAGCTTAAAGAAGCTCCACCACCAACAAACACTAAATTCCCCTATTTAATCCCAAAAAATAATCGGAAAGGAGTAGTGAACTTTGAGTCAAATCAAACTTCCCCTTTTTTCTTTGTAACTCCCGGCAAACCTTCAAGACATTTGGTTGTGAAAGTTAAGCCCTTCTTATCCAAATCATCCGTAAGTCGGAGTGAAGTATCCACTCTAATTACACTATCATGCACGAATCTAAACGGTTTGACACCTAACTTAAGCGTCTTACCGTTTATCACCTCACATTTAGTGACAACATCATTTTGCCTTACATCATTTTCATCAATGACAACCCTCACAACATCTTCCAACACATCTTCAGAGGATTTATCCACTAGTTTTGTAGGCTGTCCAGCAGGCCGAGGAACAGAAACTGTGGCAGCAGGCTTGGCAGTCCCCTGGGCAGGTTTCGCGGCAGCAGGTGGCACAACCGCGACAGCAGGTTGGTCAGACCCCTTGGCTGGTCCCTTGGCAGCTCTCTTGGCCAGTCCCTCAACTCCCTTAGCTGCGGCAGACCCCTGGGCACTGGAGGCATCTGCTGCTTCAGTGGTTGCTGCAGTTTTTTCTGTAAACCCGGTCGGGCTAGAGGCATACCTGGTAGGGTATCCCTGGGCAGCAGGTTCTGGCCGCTTGGGCACACTCACAATAACCCCATCTTTTTCAGCATTTGATTCTTTCTCACTTTCTCCATCAACCCGTTTAGCTAGCTTTTTACAAATAAAAGGGTGATGCCCAAATTCTTTGCAATGAAAGCAATAATTAGGAAATGTTTCATAAAGCACACTTTGTTTGAATACCTTTTTGGAAGGTAGTCGTATAGGAAAAGAAAGTGGCGGTGGCTTTGAAACATCCACTTCAATTAGCACTCTAGCGTATTCATTATTTGCCCGCTCTTGGGTGATCTTGTCCGTGGTTATTGGGACCCCTATCATAGATGCCACCTCGCTCATAGCTTTGTCATTCCATAACTTCATCGGTAGTTTAGGGAACTTGACCCAAATTGGTACTTTAAGAAACTCCTCATCTTCAAATGAGAAATCTTCCGAAAGTTCTTTGATCATAAGGAGTTTTCCAAACACCGTGTAAGGACCTTCATGTAGTACCTTCAATATATCCTCTTCATTTGTGAATTTAAAGATTACCCATCCCTTGTTGTGTGACCTCACAAAACATCTCACACCCCATGTAGCTTTAAGATCATGGACCGCTTTGAGTCCGGGGATTTTTTCGGTGAAGTGACCAACTAGGCAATAGCCCCACATTTCAACCATGGAAGGTAGGACTCGATCACCAAAGTCCAAAGTTTCTTCTTTAGGAGGGACATATCTCAATTTGATGCCATGTTTGGGATCCCGATTGTCCTTAAACAGGGCATTCCAAGGTCCGGGAGTTTCTGCCGTTGTAGATTTTATCACGCCTCCAGCAGCCTTTAATGCTCCAGCAGTTGTTCCCCAAGCATTCTTTACTACCTCAGTTGGTACAGCACCTTGTCCATCTATTTTGGGGTCTAAGGCAGTCCCAAAGCAACCTTTCCAACAGCAGAGATACTCCCAGAGGCCGGCAATTTAACTGCAGCAGACCTTTCAGTTCTAGGAGGTGAAACCTCACTACCCACAGCTGATTTTCCCGCAGCAGGTAAAGCCTTTGCAGCAGTTGGTTCAATTGGTTCAAATGCAGTTGGTTCAATTGGTTCCATTGCAGTTATCTCATTCCCCTGTTTCCCAGAACTAAGTAGTGGATTAACCCCAGGCCTGGAGCCTACCTGCAGCTCCTTTGCAGAAGAAGAGTCAAGGCTTTTGTCCTCAAACTCATACCCAGAATCTGTCGGAGTTCCCAGAGTCTTCTTCCCAGACTTCCCAGCGTGTAGGGCTGGGAAATTTGCGTCCAAATCTTCCAAAACAGTGAAACCAGTTGCTGCTCTTGACCTGGTATTGATGGACAGATTTGCGACGCCCTTCCCCTGTTTCTTTCTGGCCATAGCAACCTCAGCGTAGTTCTCCCCAAAATCGAAACCAACCCTAACGATTTGGAATAAAAACAATGACGGTGAACAGTGTCTAGAACGAGCTAGCCACCGCCCCCCACTGAATAGCAGGTACCATCTTCAAGAACACAGCAAAACTCAACCAAACAAACCTCCAAATTGCTGCACCAGCTGAATTTACGAACAAAAATCAGATTGCGAATGAACAGTAAATTCACGAAATAACATCTCGTATCCTAGTTTTTTGGCCGTCGCTCTTCAATGTAACACCAAATCCAAGGTCAGAAATGGTTATTGCTTCAAGATTCGACCAAGAAAACAAAACAGAACCAGATTAAACCTTAGAAATCAAGAAGAAACGTGAATTCCATAGTGCAAAAGAGCTGGGCTCAAATTTCCCAGGAGAGAGAAGCTCTCAACTTTTGCAATGTTTTCTTGTTTCATATTAATGGATATCTTACCAAGTTCTAAAACTTGTCTTCAGGCGCCGGTTTCAAAATAGCAAGGGATGATTGCCTAATTACTAAAATACACTGTATTTACGCTAAAAGTGCTCTATTTTCGCTGAAAACGCTAAATCATAGAGATAAGGCTAAGTATTTGTGACACTCTTATCTTGCTGTGTGTTTATCCGTTTGGAGCGTATTATATCTCGTTGGAAAGATAGATCGGAGATATAAAACTATTTTTCCAACTTCATTTACAATGCATTAGTTAAAAGTTACATATTAACCATATATTCACAAATGTTTCTGATTTCACTCCGAACTCGTGTAGAATTTGATGCGATCATATCTTGCTCCTTGTTGTGCCGTTGAAAGCGTTTAATATCTCGTTTGAAAGATCTTACCGAGTTCTAAAACTTGTATTCAGGCGCTGGTTTCAAAAAATCAAGGGATTATTGCCTAATTACTAAAATATACTGTATTTACGCTAAAAGTTCTCTTTTTTTAGCTGAAAACGCCAAATCATAGAGATAAGTCTAAGTATTTGTGACACTCATATCCTGCTGTGTGTTAATCCGTTTGGGGCTTATTATATCTCGTTGGAAAGATAAATCGGAGCTCTAAAGCTATTGTTCCAACTTCATTTACAATGCATTAAATAAAAGTTACATATTAACCATATATAAACAAATGTTTCTGATTTCACTCTGAACTCGTGTAGAATATGATGCGATCATATCTTGCTTTATTTTGTGCCATTGCAAGCATTTAATATCTCGTTGGAAAGATCTTACCAAGTTCTAAAACTTGTCTTCAGGCGCTGGTTTCAAAATAGCAAGGGATGATTGCCTAATTACTAAACTACACTGTATTTACGCTAAAAGTGCTCTATTTTCTCTAAAAACGCTAAATCATAGAGATAAGGCTAAGTATTTGTGACACTCATATCTTGATGTGTGTTTATCCGTTTGGAGCGTGTTATATCTCGTTGGAAAGATAGATCGGAGATCTAAAGCTATTGTTCCAACTTCATTTACAATGCATTAATTAAAAGTTACATATTAACCATATATTACCAAATGTTTCTGATTTCACTTTGAACTCGTGTATAATGTGATGCGCTCATATCATGCTCTATTTTGTGCCGTTGAAAGCGTTTAATATCTAGTTGAAAAGATCTTACCGAGTTTTAAAACTTGTCTTCAGGCGATGGTTTCAAAATATCAAGGGATGATTGCCTATCTACTAATATACACTGTATTTACGCTAAAAGTGCTCTATTTTCGCTGAAAACGCTAAATCATAGAGATAAGGCTAAGTATTTGTGACACTCATATCTTTCTGTGTGTTTATCCGTTTGGAGCGTATTATATCTCGCTGGAAAGATAGATCGGAGATCTAAAGCTATTGTTCCAACTTCATTTACAATGCGTTAATTAAAAGTTACAGATTAACCATATATTCACAAATGTTTCTGATTTCACTCCGAATTCGTGTAAAAGTTTATGCGATCATATCTTGGTCTATTTTGTGCCGTTGAAAGCGTTTAATATCTCGTTGGAAAAATCTTACCGAGTTCTAAAACTTGTCTTCAGGCTCCGGTTTCAGAATATCAAGGTATGATTGCTTAATTACTAAAATACACTGTATTTACGCTAAAAGTGCTCTATTTTTGCTGAAAACGCTAAATCATAGAGATAAGGCTAACTATTTGTGACACTCATATCTTGCTGTGTGTTTATCCGTTTGGAGCGTATTAAATCTCGTTGGAAAGATAGATCGGAGCTCTAAAGCTATTGTTCCAACTTCATTTACAATGCATTAGTTAAAAGTTACAGATTAACCATATATTCACAAATGTTTCTGATTTCACTCCGAACTCGTGTAGAACTTGATGCAATCATATCTTGCTCTGCTTAATGTCGTTGAAAGCGTTTAATATCTCGTTGGAAAGATCATACCGTGTTCTAACACTTGTCTTCAGGCGCTGGTTTCAAAATATGAAGGGATTATTGCCTAATTACTAAAATACACTGTATTTACGCTAAAAGTGCTCTATTTTCGCTGAAAACGCTAAATCATAGAGATAAGGCTAAGTATTTGTGACACTCATATCTTGTTGTGTGTTTATTCATTTGGAGCTTATTATATCTCGTTGGAAAGATAGATCGGAGTTATAAAGCTATTGTTCCAATTTCAATTACAATGCATTAATTAAAAGGTACAGATCAACCATATATTCACAAATGTTTCTGATTTCACTCCGGACTCGTGTAGAATTTGATGCGATCATATCTTGCTCTATTTCGTGCCGTTGAAAGCGTTTAAAATCTCGTTGGAAAGATCCTACCGAGTTCTAAAACTTGTTTTCAGGCGCTCGTTTCAAAATATCAAGGGATGATTGCCTAATTACTAAAATACACTATATTTACGCTAAGGTTTCCTGTAAAGCTTAAGTTGGGTCTACTTTTAGTTTTTTATATTTTCTTTTACTCTCTGTATCTTTCATAATATCAAGGTATGATTGCCTAATTACTAAAATACACTGTATTTACACTAAAAGTGCTCTATTTTTGCTGAAAACGCTAAATCATAGAGATAAGGCTAACTATTTGTGACACTCATATCTTGCTGTGTGTTTATCCGTTTGGAGCGTATTAAATCTCGTTGGAAAGATAGATCGGAGCTCTAAAGCTATTGTTCCAACTTCATTTACAATGCATGAAATAAAAGTTACATATTAACCATATATAAACAAATGTTTCTGATTTCACTCTGAACTCGTGTAGAATATGATGCGATCATATCTTGCTTTATTTTGTGCCATTGAAAGCATTTAATATCTCGTTAAAAAGATCTTACCAAGTTCTAAAACTTGTCTTCAGGCGCTGGTTTGAAAATAGCAAGGGATGATTGCCTAATTACTAAACTACACTGTATTTACGCTAAAAGTGCTCTATTTTCTCTAAAAACGCTAAATCATAGAGATAAGGCTAAGTATTTGTGACACTCATATCTTGATGTGTGTTTATCCGTTTGGAGCGTGTTATATCTCGTTGGAAAGATAGATCGGAGATCTAAAGCTATTGTTCCAACTTCATTTACAATGCATTAATTAAAAGTTACATATTAACCATATATTCCCAAATGTTTCTGATTTCACTTTGAACTCGTGTAGAATGTGATGCGATCATATCATGCTCTATTTTATGCCGTTGAAAGCGTTTAATATCTAGTTGGAAAGATCTTACCGAGTTTTAAAACTTGTCTTCAGGCGATGGTTTCAAAATATCAAGGGATGATTGCCTAATTACTAACATACACTGTATTTACGCTAAAAGTGCTCTATTTTCGCTGAAAACGCTAAATCATAGAGATAAGGCTAAGTATTTGTGACACTCATATCTTGCTGTGTGTTTAACCGTTTGGAGCGTATTATATCTCGTTGGAAAGATAGATCGGAGATCTAAAGCTATTGTTCCAACTTCATTTACAATGCGTTAATTAAAAGTTACAGATTAACCATATATTCACAAATGTTTCTGATTTCACTCCGAATTCGTGTAGAATTTTATGCGATCATATCTTGGTCTATTTTGTGCCGTTGAAAGCGTTTAATATCTCGTTGGAAAAATCTTACCGAGTTCTAAAACTTGTCTTCAGGCTCCGGTTTCAGAATATCAAGGTATGATTGCTTAATTACTAAAATACACTGTATTTACGCTAAAAGTGCTCTATTTTTGCTGAAAACGCTAAATCATAGAGATAAGGCTAACTATTTGTGACACTCATATCTTGCTGTGTGTTTATCCGTTTGGAGCGTATTAAATCTCGTTGGAAAGATAGATCGGAGCTCTAAAGCTATTGTTCCAACTTCATTTACAATGCATTAGTTAAAAGTTACAGATTAACCATATATTCACAAATGTTTCTGATTTCACTCCGAACTCGTGTAGAACTTGATGCAATCATATCTTGCTCTGCTTAATGTCGTTGAAAGCGTTTAATATCTCGTTGGAAAGATCATACCGTGTTCTAACACTTGTCTTCAGGCGCTGGTTTCAATTTTTTTGGATGAAATGTAAAAATATATTAAACACCTAAAAATAACATATTACAATGTATCAAGTCCAATCAAAATGTCTATCTAAGTTAGACTAATCTAACCTAAATATAATTCCTCACAAGCATCTAATAGGCCGCAGCCCGAAATTCCCACTTTTCCATCCATTAAAATTCTGTTTTGGACAGAAAAGAAAAAAGTCCAACCATCATGAGCAACAACATACATCAACCTGCTTAATCACAGTAACAACGTACATCAACCTGCTTGATGTCCCTCTTTATCTTGCCGCCCAGGTCTCTTTGCTCTCCTCTTCTCAAAATATTGGACTATTATTTTTCCATCATGGCCCACTCTCTCAACTCTTTCAAATCTATCCAGGTCCACCGTAGCTTCCTGTTCAGTTGTGGTAGGCGAAGGGGTAACCTGCTGGACGCCTTCGGAAGACCCTTGTGGGATAGGAGCGACCACGACAGTAGCTGGTACGGCCTTGGAGGATCCCTGGACACCATTTGCAGACGGGGCAGCAGGTTGCACAGCAGGTACGACCAGTTTACCACCATTCTGCTTCATCCCGGTCAGATTGGAGGCCTGCCCGGTCGGGTTTTGTGCAGTTTTCCCTGGATAGATTCAGCCGGAACTGCAGCGCGCAGATCTTCATCATCCTCCCTGTCAGCATCTTTGGTTTCCATATTCACACTTTCATTCACATTTTTATCCCCTATTTGGACAGATTGGGCCGTATCTCCCTCCTTCTCCTTACAAGACTTTGCTAGTTTGTCACAAATAAACGGGTGATGCCCGTATATTTTGCAATGAAAGCAAAAATTGGGAAAGGTTTCGTATACCACCGTTTGATTGAAAACCTTCCGGGAGGGTAATCTTATGGGAAAAGATAGCGTTGGTGGTTTCGAAACATCAACTTCAATCAAGACCCTAGCAAAGTTGTGGTTTGTCTTATCTCGGGTTATCTTATCGGTAGTCAGCGGGACACCAACCATTGATGCTACTTCACTCATAGCCTCATCGTTCCAAAGCTTCATCGGTAGTTTAGGGAATTTCACCCAAATTGGTACTTTTAAAAATTCTTCATCTTCAAATGTGAAGTCTTCAGAAAGTACCTTTAGCATTAATTGCTTCCCGAATATGGAGTAAGGGCCCTCATTTAACACCTTGGTTCTATCCTCTTCATTCTGAAATTTGAAAATTACCCAACCCTTATAATGCGATGTAATAAGACATTTCACACCCCATTTGAATTTCAATTCATAGACCGCTTTGAGGCCGGGAAATTTGCCTGTGAAGCACCCAACAAGGCAATGTCCCCACATTTCAATCATAGATGGCAATACTCTATCCCCAAAATCGAGCTCCTTACCTTTTGGCGGGATATAACGCAATTTTAGACCATGTGTAGGATCCCGGTTATCCTTGAACAGGTTTGTCCAAGATTTGCCAACCAATATGTGTGGTGACCCAACATCCCCTGGAGCCGAGTTGCTTCCAAATTTATCAGTACCTGCAGTTTTCAAGCATGTGTCCGCACCAGTTGGGACAATTGTCTTAGCAGCAGCACTCTGCCCATCAGGTTCAGAACTCTCCCCAGCAGCAGGAACACTGTCCAGCGCTGCAGTCTTAGTAACACATACTGCCACAGAATTGTTTGGCTTGTTCAACGGAATTCCGGCCATTAGAGATGGGAACTCCTCCTCATTATCCTCCAGTGCAGCATACCTTGACCGAGTCATCTTCCCCACAGAAGAAGTCACAGACCCCTGCTTCTTGTTTTTTGACATGGCAGAACAAGATATTGAAAGAATTCGAGCCCCTGTACTGGGAAAATTCGCAGAGCAGTAAACTCACACAAAACCAATACAGAACGGGAAGAGCACTACAACCAGGTACTAACAGGTACCAGTAGAAGAATTCACAAATACAGAATCAGAATCGAAGAACAACGATTAACGCGTCAGAAGAAGCGCGCATGAACCTGCAAAATCTTCGTTGGTATTATTTTGACTGTAGTTTTCCAACTAAGCTTGAAACCAAGGTCGGAATAAGCAGTAGCAGAAGAAACCGGCTCAAAATAATCATCAACAAAGCAGAAACACCTTGAATCGAATGAAAACCAATTTCATGAACAGTAAAATCGACGAACATGTAACCTTCAAAATCTGGATTTTCTAGCCCAAAATTGACTTGCAGTACCAAATTCAAGGAAGAACTTGAATTATAAGAGACATCTGACCAAAAAACACAAGATTCAAACACAACATAGCTGGAAAAATCAAACACAACGCAAGTTTCTCATACGGAAAAGAGCTGGGCGAAAAAACCCAGGAGAGAGAAGCTCTCAACTTTTCCTACCATGCTCCCTCACCACCAGGCGCTGGTTTCAAAATATCAAGGGATGATTGCCTAATTACTAAAATACACTGTATTTACGCTAAAAGTGCTCTATTTTCGCTGAAAACGCTAAATCATAGAGATAAGGCTAAGTATTTGTGACACTCATATCTTGTTGTGTGTTTATCCATTTGGAGCTTATTATATCTCGTTGGAAAGATAGATCGGAGTTATAAAGCTATTGTTCCAATTTCAATTACAATGCATTAATTAAAAGTTACAGATTAACAATATATTCACAAATGTTTCTGATTTCACTCCGGACTCGTGTAGAATTTGATGCGATCATATCTTGCTCTATTTCGTGCCGTTGAAAGCGTTTAATATCTCGTTGGAAAGATCTTACCGAGCTCTAAAACTTGTTTTCAGGCGCTCATTTCAAAATATCAAGGGATGATTGCCTAATTACTAAAATACACTATATTTACGCTAAGGTTTCCTGTAAAGCTTAAGTTGGGTCTACTTTTAGTTTTTTATACTCTCTTTTACTCTCTGTATCTTTCATAATATCAAGGTATGATTGCTTAATTACTAAAATACACTGTATTTACGCTAAAAGTGCTCTATGTTTGCTGAAAACGCTAAATCATAGAGATAAGGATAACTATTTGTGACACTCATATCTTGTTGTGTGTTTATCCATTTGGAGCGTATTATATGTCGTTGGAAAGATAGATCGGAGCTCTAAATCTATTGTTCCAACTTCATTTACAATACATTAACTAAAAGTTACATATTAACCATATATTCACAAATGTTTCTGATTTCACTCCGAACTCGTGTAGAATTTGATGCGATCATATCTTGCTCTATTTTGTGCCGTTGAAAACGTTTAATATCTCGTTGGAAAGATCTTACCGAGTTCTAAAACTTGTCTTCAGGCTCTGGTTTTAAAATATCAAGGGATGATTGCCTAATTACTAAAATACACTGTATTTACGCTAAAAGTGCTCTATTTTCGCTGAAAACGCTAAATCATTGAGATAAGGCTAAGTATTTGTGACACTCATACCTTGCTGTGTGTTTATCCGTTTGGAGCGTATTATATCTCGTTGGAATGATAGATCGAAGCTCTAAAGCTATTGTTCCAACTTCATTTACAATGCATTAATTAAAAGTTACAGATTAACCATATATTCACAAATGTTTCTGATTTCACTCCGAACTCGTGTAAAATTTGATGCGATCATATCTTAATCTATTTTGTGCTATTAAGAGCGTTTAATATCTCATTGGAAAGATCTTACCGAGTTCTAAAACTTGTATTCAAGCGCGCGTTTCAAAGTATCAAGGGATGATTGCCTAAGTACTAAAATACACTGTATTTACGCTAAGAGTGCTCTATTTTCGCTGAAAACACTAAATCATAGAGATAAGGCTAAGTATTTGTGACACTCATATCTTGCTGTGTGTTTATCCGTTTGGAGCGTATTATATCTCGTTGGAAAGATAGATCGGAGCTCTAAAGCTATTGTTCAACCTTCATTTACAATGCATTAACTAAAAGTTACATATTAACCATATATTCACAAATGTTTCTAAGTCACACACACACCATATAATTCTACACGAGTTCGGAGTGAAATCAGAAACATTTGGGAATATATGGTTAATCTGTAACTTTTAATTAATGCATTGTAAATGAAGTTGGAACAATTCATTTAGATCTCCGATCTATCTTTCCAACGAGATATAATACGCTCCAAACGGATAAACACACAACAAAATATGACTGTCACAAATACTTAGCATTATCTCTATGATTTAGCGTTTTCAGCGAAAATAGAGCACTTTTAGCGTAAATACAGTGTATTTCAGTAATTAAGCAATAATCACTTGAGTTTTTGAAACCAGCGCCTGAAGACAAGTTTTAGAAATCGGTATGATCTTTCAAACGAGATATTAAACTCTTTAAACGGCACAACAAAGACCAAGATATGATCGCATCAAATTCTACACGAGTTCGGAGTGAAATCAGAAACATTTGTGAATATATGGTTAATATGTAACTTTTAACTAATGCATTGTAAATGAAGATGGAACAATAGTTTTAGAGCTCCGATCTATCTTTCCAACGAGATATAATGCGCTCCAAACGGATAAACCCACAACAAGATATGAGTGTCACAAATACTTAGCCAAATCTCTATGATATAGCGTTTTCAGCGAAAATAGAGCACATTTAGCGTAAATACAGTGTATTTTAGTAATCAGGCAATAATCCCTTGATATTTTGATACCAGCGCCTGAATACAAGTTTTAGAACTCGGTAAGATCTTTCCAACGAGATATTAAACGCTTTCAACGGCATAAAATAGAGTAAGATA